>CAJQZJ010012348.1:580694-598991 GCA_907164525.1 Lophiomys imhausi | reverse complement strand
CACACACACACACACACACACACACACACACACACACACACACACACGTATTTCATGGTCTCTAATAGCCAATAGAATACTTTAGTTCTTTTATGAATTAAATGAAGTGAACTTTCAGTTTTGTTATTTTGAGGAATTTGTCAGAGAACTATAAATTTACAAAGATGTCGAATGTGATGAGGACAATCGATTTGTTTTATCATTTCTGATTGTCAAAATAACTCTTCAAATGAAGGAAAAGTACATTATAACGTATATATTTAAAATTATTTCTATTGATTATTATACAAATTTGAAAACCATGGTACTAAAATTTTCTTTTTTCTTTTTTGTTTTAATAAATTTATTTATTTGTTGCTTCAGGCTACATCTCCATCATATTGTCCTCTTACCCCCCTTCCCAGCCCTGCCTTCCCACCCTCTACTCCCTAACCCTTCATCCCATTCCTCTGGAGTGGAGTGTCCCTACTAACAGTCCCCTGCCCCAGTTAAGAAGTCATATGAGGGCCAAGAGCTTCCTCATACACTGGGTGCCTACAAGGCAGTACCACCAGTGAAAAGTGTCTCATTGCCAGAGGGAGAAAACTAAAACAAACAACCAAAAAAGTCTATGTCCATGTGCCCTTTGGTGCATTGGTTGTAGTATAGATATCCTGTACTATATAGCTAAAAACCGACTAAAAATGAATAGATGCCATGTGCATCCTCCTGAGTCTGGGTTAGCTCACTCACGATGAGCCTCTCCAGTTCCATCCATTTGGCTGCAAATTACATAATTTCATTGTTTCTGATAGCTGAGTAATATTCCATTGTGTACATTTACCACAGTTTTTTAATCCATTCTTTGGTTGAGGGACATCTGGGTTGTTTCCAGTTTCTAGCTATTACAAATCAGGCTGCTATGAACATAGATGAGGAAACTTCCTGGTGATTCAGTGAGAAGTCATTTGGATGTATAACCAGAAGTGGTATGGCTGTGTCCTGAGGCAAAGCTATTCCAAGTTTTCTAAGATATCGCCAGACTGAACTCCATAGTGGTTGCACAAGCCTGCACACTCACCAGCAGAGGAGGAGGGTTCCCCTTTCTCCACACCCTCCCCAGCATGTGCTGTCATTTGAACTTTTGATTTTAGTCATTCTGACAGGTGTGACATGGAATCTCAGAGTCATCTTGAGTTGCATTTCTCTGATGATTAAGGATGCTGACCATTTCTTCAAGTGTCTCTCAACCATTAGGGATTCCTCCTTTGTGAATTATCTCTTTAGCTCTGTTCCCCATTTTTTGATGGGATTATTTGGTTTCTTGGCGTTTAATTTCTTGAGTTTTTTGTAGATTTTTGATATTAGCCCTCTGTCAGATGTGGGGTTGGTGAAGATTTTCTCCCAGTCTGTAGGCTGCCGTTTTGTTCGAATGGCAGTATCTTTTGCCTTACAGCAGCTTTTCAGTTTCATGAGGTCCCATCATTTATTGATTGTTGGTCTTAGGTCCTGAGCTGTTGGTGTTCTGTTCAGGAAGTTGTCACCTGTGCCAATGATTTCCAGGATTTTTCCCACTTTTTCTTCCAGTAGATTTAGGGTGAAGAGCCTTATGTTAATGTCTTTAATCCACTTGGACTTAGTTTTGTATAAGGTGATAAGTATGGTTCTAATTTCATTATTTTACAAGTGGACATCCAGTTGGACCAGCACTATTTGTTGAGTTGCTGTCAAAACATTGTGAAGTTTTGGCTTCTTTGTCAACGATTAGGTGACAATAGGTGTGTGGGTTCATTTCAGGGTCTTCAATTCAATTCCATTGATCCGCCGGTCTGTTTCTATACCAGTACCATGCTGTTTTCACTACTATTGCTCTGTAGTACAGTTTGAAATATGGAATGGTGATACCTCCAGATGTTTTTTTTTTTTTTATTATACAAGCTTGATTTATCTTTTCTGGGTTTGTTGTTGTTCCATATGAAATTGAGAATAGATTTTTCCAAGTCTATAAAGAATTGTGTTGGCATTTTGATAGGAATTGCATTGAATCTGTATATTGCTTTTGGTAGGATGGCCATTTTTATTATGTTGATCCTACCTATCCATGAGCATGGGAGATCTTTCCATCTTCTAAAGAACTCTTCAATTTCATTCTTCAAGGGCTTGAAGTTCTTGTTGTACAGGTCCTTTACTTATTTGGTTAGAGTTACTCCCAGATATTTTATATTGTTTGTGGCTATTGTGAAGGGAGTTGTTTCCCTGATTTCATTCTCAGCCCATTTGTTTGTTGTATAAAGAAGAGCTTCTGATTTTTTGAATTAAATTTGTATCCAGCCACCTTGCTGAAGGTGTTTATTAGCTGTCAGAGTTCTCTGGTGGAATTTTTGGGATCTCTTATGTATTCTATCATATCGTCTGCAAATAGGGATAATTTGACTTCTTTGTTTCTAATGTTTATCCTCTTGATCTCCTTTAGTTGTCCTATTGCTCTATTAAGAACTTCAAGTACTATATTGAAGAGATATGGTGAAAGCAGGCATCCTTGTCTTGTCCCTGAGTTTAGAGGAAATGCCTCAAGTTTCTCTCCATTTAATTTGATGTTGGCCACTGGCTTGCTGTATATTGCCTTTATTATTTCTAGGCAAGGTCCTTGTTTGCCTGTTCTCTCCAGAACTTTTAGCATAAAGGGGTGTTGGATTTTGTCAAATGCTTTTCCCCCATCTAGCAAGATTACAATGTGGTTTTTTTTCTTTCATTTTGTTTATATGGTGAATTACGTTGATAGACTTTCATATGTTGATCCATCCCTGCATTCCTGGGAGGAAGCCTACTTGATCATGGTGTATGATACTTTTGATGTGTTATTGGATTCAGTTTGTGAGTATTTTATTAAGTATCTTTGCATCTATGTTCATGAGGGAGATTGCTCTGAAGTTTTCTTTCTTTGTTGGGTCTTTGTGTGGTTTAGGAATCAGGGTGACTGTGGCCTCATAGAATGAGTTTGGCAGTGTTCTTTCTGATTCTATTTGGTGAAAGAGTTTGAAAAGTATTGGTGTTAGTTCCTCTTTGAAGGTCCGGTAGAATTCCGTGCTAAAACCATCTGGCCCAGGGCTTTTTTTGGTTGGGAGATTTTAATGACTGTTTCTATTTCCTTAGGCATTATAGGGCTGTTTAATCTGTTAATCTGATCTTGATTTAGCTTCGGTAGGTGGAATCTATCAAGAAAATCGTCCATTTCACTTAAGTTTTCAAATTTGGTGGAGTGTAGATTTTTAAAGTAGGATCCAAATATTCTCTGGATTTCCTCAATGTCTGTTGTTATTTCTCTCTTTTCATTTCTGATTTTGTTGATTTGTGTTTTCTCCCTCTGTCTTTTAGTTAATTTGGCTAAGGGTCTGTCTATTTTGTTGATTTTCTTGAAGAACCAACTGTTGGTTTCATTGACTCTTTGTACAGTTCTTTTTGTTTCTAAGTTGTTAATTTAGCCCTAAGCATCATGATTTCCTGCCTTCTGCTCCTCTTGGGAGTGTTTGCTTCTTTTTTTTTTTTTCTATTCACCCAGTTTAGCTGTTAATTCACTAACATGAGCTGTCACAATTTTCTTTTTGAAGGCACTTAGTGCTATGAACTTTCCTCATAGCACAGCTTTCATTGTGTCCCATAGGTTTGGGTATGTTGTGCCTTCACTGTCATTGGATTTTAAGAAGTCTTTGATTTCCTTCTTTATTTCTTCCCTGACCCAGTAATCATCAGGTAAGTTATTCAATTTCCATGTGTGTGTAGGCTTTCTGTTGATTCTTTTGCTGTTGAAGTCCAGCTTTATTTCATGGTGGTCTGATAAGATACAAGGGCTTATTTCAATGTTCTTGTATCTGTTGAGGCTATCTTTGTGTCCAAGTATATGGTCGATTTTGGAGAAGGTTCTGTGAGGTGCTGAGAAGAAGGTGTATTCTTTTATGTTTGGGTGAAACGTTCTGTAGATATCTGTTAGGCCCATTTGTTTCATGATCTCTGTTAGACTCCTTGTTTCTCTGTTTGGCTTCTGTCTTGATGATCTGTGCATTGTTGTGAGTGGGGTGTTGAACTCTCCCACTACTAATGTGTGGGGATTGATCTGCAATTCAAGTTTTAGAAGAGTTTCTTTTACAAATGTAGGTGCCTTTGTATTTGGGGCAGGTGTTCAATATTGAGATGTGCTCTTGATGAATATTTCATTTAATGAGTATGTAATGCCCTTCTCTGTCTTTTTTTTATTAACTTCAGTTGGAAGTCTATTTTGCTTGATATTAGAATGGCTATTCCCGCTTGCTTGCTGGGTCCATTTGCTTGGAATACCTTTTCCAAGCCCTTTACTCTGAGATAGTGTCTATCTTTGTTAGTGCAATGTGTTTCTTATATGCAGCAAAATGATGGGTCCTGTTTATGGATCCAATCTGTAAATCTGTGTCTTTTTACTGGGGAGTTGAGTCCATTGATGTTGATGGATAGTAATGACCCAGGGTTATTATTTCCCATTATTTTGGTATAGGTCGTGCGCCTGTGGTTCTTTTGATTTAGCTGCTGTGGAGTTTTCTATTTCCTCTGTTTTCTTGGGTGTGGTTATCTTCTCTGTGTTGGAATTTTCCTTTGAGGTTCTTCTGTATGGCTGGGTTTGTGGGTAGATATTGTTTGAATTTGATTTTGTCATGGAATATCTTGTTTTCTCCATCTATGTTGATAGAGAATTTTGCTGGGTATAGTAGTCTGGCTGGGCACCTATGTTCTCTCAGGGCTTGTAGGACATCTGTCCAGGCCCTTCTAGCTTTTAAAATTTCTGAGAAGTCAGGTGTGATTCTGATGGGTCTGCCATTGTATGTGACTTGGCCTTTTTCTCTTACAGCTTTTAATATCCTTTCTTTGTTCTCTACATTTGGAGTTTCTATTATTATGTGACGAGAGGATTTTCTTTTCTGATCTAATCTGTTTGGTGTTCTGTAAGCCTCTTGGATTTTTATTGGCATCTCTTTCTTTAGGCTTGGGAAGTTTTCTTCTATGATTTTGTTGAAGATATTTCTTGGACCTTGGAGTCGGGAGTCTTCTCTTTCCTCTATGCCTATAATTCTCAGGTTCCTTCTTTTCATTGAGTCCTTAATTTCTTGGATGTTATGGGTGAGAGTTTTTTTAGCTTTTTTCATTTTCTTTGGATGTTGTACTAATCTTTCCATTGAATCTTCCATACATGAGATCCTGTCCTCCATCTCTTGTATTCTATTTTTGATACTCATGTCTGTAGTTCCTGTTCTCTTCCCTTGATTCTCCATTTCCACTCTTAACTCTGACTGTATCTTCTTTATTGTTTCCATTTCAATTTTCATGTCTTGAATGATTTTATTCGTTTTGCACATTTTCTGCTCTAATTTGCTTGTCTTTGCCTGGAAATCTTTCATTGCCCTATCTTTTTCCTGTTCAAGTCAAGCCACTTTGGCTTGGAGCTCTCTAATGGTATTATCCGTTGTTTTCGCTTGTGAAATTGTGGAATTCCTTCATAGATTTAAATTCTTCTTGAAAGGACTCTATCATTTTCCATAATGTAGAATTGTCATTGTTTTCATGTGTTTCAGCTGTGGTGAAGTGGTCAGGACTTGTTGTACTAGCATAGTTGTGTTTTGTTGGAGTCATATCTCCCTGACTTCTGTGTTTCTGTTTTTACTCTGACCATTAGCCATTTGGTTTTTCTTAGCTGTTTGTTCCTGGTTCCTCCTGGGTTTGGTTCCAAGGGGGGGGATGCGCTTTGGTGTAGCAGTTGTATTGCTTGGTGATCTGTCACTTTCCACTCGCTGGGTGGGGCCTTGTGTGGAGGTTCTCAGTGTGTCTCCCAGAGCTTACCCTTTCCCGTTTTGTTTCAGTTGGGGACTCAGGTGAGGGGATGTGGTGGGATGTGTTCCTGTACGTTCCTGGGATCCGTCTGGTCTTTGTACAGATGATAGCACAGGTTGGTAGGCCACAGACTGTTGGGTGGGGTTGTAGCTCCCCTGTAGCTTACATGTGGGGACCGTGTTTGTGGTCCTTTCCTCTCCAGTTTGTCTCAGGGGATTCTCAGGGTCAATGTGCATCTAATAGCCAGAAGCACTGTGAGATGGTCCAGCCCACTCCCAGGCAAGGAGGAATGGCCCAGGATTGTTTCAGTGCTCCCAAGTCAGAGCTTTCTATGTTGTACACTGAGAATTCACCTGCTGGTATGGTCCTGTGTGTCCAGGCACAGATTCTGTGAGTTCTGGAGGTCCCAAGTTTGGGGATTGAGGCCACTCACTGGAGTCTTGAAAGGACCTGACTCCATGCCCTTAAGGTGAGTCCCCCAGCAGTGTCCCCTAGGCTAAAACTTCACTGTTCCAGCAGTGGGACTAAATATGCTTAAGTTCTGGTTTCCCACCGGAAGGGCCAGAACTAGCAAAGGAATCTGGTATTATTAACCCCACAATTTGCCAAGGCTTGGACCCTGTGGAGAACAGTTCTGCCTTCCAACCTGGCTGCCCGCCTTTCTGCCACTCTCACAGCTCCATCTATGTCTGAATGGAGCTGGCTTTGGAGACTTGAAATTTGGGGCCACTGTTTTCCAAGCTCTGGAATGCTGCAGTTCTGCCAGAAGTGTGTCCCACTGCTCAGACAGCTGCAGTGTTTTTTCCCTGTGTCTGTAAATCCAATGGAGGGGGCCTGTATATATGTCCAACACCCCTCTGGGGAAGCACAAATTTGCTTGAGCTTTCCAAAATCTGGCTGTGGACCCGCCCAGGCCATCCCTTTCTGGATCCACCAGGCTGTCCCGCTGTGGACCCACCCATTTGCTGATATGGTGCCCCACCGTTGTGCTGTGGTTTCTCTAAGAGTGTATTCCACTCCCCTGAGTCCGCAACCCTTTACTAAATAGCCAGATGCCTGCGTGGAATCTGGGGGCCCAGGAGGCTTGTAAGTAACCCTGCCTGGAGTTTGGGTCTGCCTGCTGGGTAATTGAGTAGCTCTTACCCTGAGCTCTCCTGGTGACGATTTCGATTCCCGGATTCAGAGGCTTCAGCTGGTCTGTTTTGCTGAGAGTCAGAGAGAAGGGAGGAGAGTCCTGCCCAGGGACTTTTAATAATCCCTGGGTAGCTGGGTGAAATCCAGCTGGTTTGAGTCACTCATATTGTTGCTCAGCATCTAATAACTCTGTGGCTTTATGGCTGTTTTCCCCGCATTCAAAATGTGTCCATGCAGGCCGCCGCCATCTTGGATCCTTATTTTTTCTTTATTCTTTGTTTTGTTAGTTCTTTAATAGCTTTGGTATCAGGAAAATTCTGGTAAGTAGAATTAGAAAATGCTCCCACACTTTCTATTTGGTAGAATAATTTGAGTTGTATTGTCATTAGTTCTTTGAAGATCTGATAGAATTCTTCACTTAATCCACCTGGCTCTGGACTGTTTGTGGTTAGGAGATTATAATTATTGCTACACTTTCACTAAGGTTATAGACCGTTTTAAATTGTTTATTTCATCTTGACTTAACTTTTGTAAGATATATATATATATATATGCAAATATTTCTGCATTTCTTTCAGGCTTTCAAGTTTAGTGAAATACAGATTTTTATTTTATTTTTACATTTTAAATTTTAAAATATTTATTATTATTTTATTTGTACACTCACACACACACATACACATTCTCAACCTGTGGGTCATGACCCCTTTGAGGGTCAAACGGCCCTTTCAAGAGATCAAATATCAGATATCCTGTATACCAGATAAATAACAGTAGCGACATTACAGTTATGAAGTAGCAATAAAATATATATATGATTGGGGGATCATCACAACATGGGGAACTGTATTAAAGGTTTGCAGCATTAGAAAGGTAGAAAACCATTCATATAGAAAAATAAAAATAGATACATACTATCACCCTATATAAAATGCAGCTCCAACTGGATTAAGGATCTTAACATAAGGCCAGATACCCCAAGTTGATAGAATAAGTGGGGAATAAGTTTGAACTCATTGGCACAGGAAAAGATTTTCTGAACAAGACATCAATAATACGGTCATTAAGACCAACAATGAATAAATGAGACATCATGAAATGCCACTCTACTGTAAGAGCACTATCATTTTAGCCCACATAATGACAAACAAAATCATTACCAATTATATATATGACAGAGGATTAATATCTAGAATATACAAATAACTAAAAATAACTGAACAGCAAGAAAACAACTCCATTAAATACAGGATAAAAAAATGAAGTAGAGCTTTCACAAAAGATGAAACACACATGGCTGAGAAACATTTAAAGACAAGTTAAATATCCTTGGCCATCAGCATATAGTAAATAAAAACTACTTTAAGATTTCATTTTACGTACTCATAATAGTCAAGACCAGTAAAATAAATGACAGCTGATACTGGTGGGGATACAGGAAGAAGGGAACACGTATTCATTACTGGTGGGGGTGCAAAGTTCTACAGCTACTATGTAAATCAGTGTAGTAATTCCTTAGGAAACTAAGAATAGATCTACCTCAAGGTACAGTTATATGATTATTAGGCATATAACCAAAGCGTTATACATCCTTCTACAGAGATATTTGCTCATCCATGTTCTTTGTTGTTCTAATCATAATAATCAGAAACTGGAAACATACCAGATGTCTATCAATTGAGGAATAGATAATAAAAATTTTAACATTACAAATGGAATATAATTTAGCCGTTATAAAAAGTGAATTTATTAAATTCATAGGCAAATAGTTGAAGCTAGAAAAGGATTATCCTGCATGAGGTAACCCAGGTCCTCCAAAAAATATTCAACATTTTCCCTTATATGTGACTGCTACCTTTTATGCTTTCTATATGCTATAAGTATGCAATAAAATGACTCTTAATGACATATTGCTACACCAACAGGTAAGTAAGTGTCTTGTGCAACCCATATCAGAGAAGTCTCTTCTTACAGTAGATGGGAATTAACAGAGACTTACAATTGGACAAAGTACACAGACAGAGTGAGAGATTGTGGACCACTCAGTCCTTAATGAGATCAAGGCTCAATAATCTATGTGGAAGAAAAAACAAAAAGATGCGAGAGCCAGACTGGATGGATAACTCCAAGGAAATAGTGTCTTCCAGAGACAACAGAAATGGTGAACACATGAACTGACATAGACTGTGTTAGCATGCATGGGACCTGCATAGTTTCATGCCAGATGAGGTCCCAAGAATGAGAAGAGAACTGGACATGGACTCCTATCCCTAACAATCAATACATTTGCAATTGATAACTATTGGTGAAGGGAAAATTAGTTTTCTACAGTGGAGTGTCACTGGCTATATTAACCACACTCGAGGACAGGCCCCATGCCCAGGAGCAGTTAACCAACACAATTGAACTCCATGGTTATGGGGAGGGCATCTTTTTGATTTGGTTTCTTTTTTGTCTTATTTATCTTTTTTTGTTTTGATTTTCTTTTTGTTGTTGTTATGGTTGTTGCTTTGTTTTGTTTTTATGTGGATTTTGTTTTTGAAAGAGGAAGAGAGAGCATGAACTTGTGTGGGTAGGGATATGGGATTATGTGGGAGGAACTGAGGGAGGGAAAAACATGATGAAACATATTGTGTACAAAATTAAATTTAAGGGCAGTGGTGGCGCACGCCTTTAATCCCAGCACTCGGGAGGCAGAGGTAGGCGGATCTCTATGAGTTTGAGGCCAGCCTGGTCTACAAAGAGAGTCCAGGACAGCCAGGCTGTTACACAGAGAAACCCTGTCTCGAAAAACCAAAAAAAAAAAAAAAAAGGTAAACAAAATTAAATTTAAAATAGTATTTTAAAAAGACTCAGAAAAAAGAAAAAGAATGAAGAAAATAGAAAGAAAAAAGAAAGAAAGGAAAATCAATGCTACTTAAACTAATTATGTGTGGACACAAAAAAAGAACACAAATACAAGTTAAAATTTGACTTTAATCTCAAATTTACTATGTGCATTGTAAAGTACTTAACATAAAATGAAGGGTCAGAAAGTTCTCCCTAGCCACCTGTGAAAATATGGACTTCTTTCTGCATCTCATTTTAAAATTCATTTTGATTTACTTATTTCCACTGGGGTGAAAGCTCATTGAAGTTTGAAATTCTTTCAGCTTTCTTCATTGTGTACCCTCAGCATTACAATACCAACAGCTCAGGACCTAAGACCAACAATCAACAAATGGGACCTCATGAAACTGAAAAGCTTCTGTAAGGCAAAAGACAGTGTTATTCGAACCAAATGGCAGCCTACAGACTAGGTAAAAAATCTTCACCAACCCCACATCTAACAGAGGACTAATATCCAAAATTTTCAAAGAACTCAAGAAATTAAATGCCAAGAAACCAAATAATCCAATCAAAAATGGGGAACAGAGCTAAACAGAGAATTCACAAAGGAAGAATTACTAAAGGCTGAGAGACACTTGAAGAAATGTGCAGCATCCTTAATCATCAGAGAAATGCAACTCAAGATGACTGTAAGATTCCATCTCACACCTGTCAGAATGGCTAAGATCAAAAGCTCAAATGACAGCCCATGCTGGTGAGGGTGTGGAGAAAGGGGAACCCTCCTCCACTGCTGGTGGGAGTGCAGGCTTGTACAACCACTATGGAGTTCAGTCTGGCAATGTCTTAGAAAACTTGGAATAGCTTTGCCTCAGGACCCAGTCATACCACTTCTGGGTATACATTCAAATGACTCCTCGCCGAATCACAAGGAAGTTTCCTCATCTATGTTCATAGCAGCCTTATTTGTAATAGCTAGAAACTGGAAACAACCCAGATATCCCTCAACTGAAGAATGGATTAAAAAACTGTGGTACATCTACACAATGGAATATTACTCAGCTATCAGAAACAATGAAATTATGCAATTTGCAGCCAAATGGATGGAACTGGAGAGGCTCATCGTGAGTGAGCTAACCCAGACTCAGAAGGACGCACATGGCATCTATTCACTTATAGTCGGATTTTAGCTATATAGTACAGGATATCTGTTCTACAACCAACACACCAAAGGGAACATGGACATAGACTTTTTTTTTCTCCCTGTCAATGAGATACTTTGCCCTAGTGGTGCTGCCTTGTAGGCCCCTAGTGTAGGAGGAGGCTCTTGGCCCTCACATGTCTGCTGAACTGGGGCAGGGGACTGTTATGTAGGGACACTCCACTCCAGAGGAGTGGGATGGAAGTGTTTGGGGGTAGAGGATGGGAGGGCGGGATTGGGAGGGGCGGAAAGAGGACACTATGATGGAGATGTAACCTGAAGCATTAAGTAAATAAATTAAATAATTTTAAATAATTTAATAAATAAATAATAAAAAATTAAAGAAACAAAAAAAAAACCACAATACCAGGCTCTCTACAAAAGACTTGAGAAATATATGCTGAATTAAAGAATCTACTAAGTCTAAGCAGGATTTGTTTTGATTGAACTGTTTATAGAGATTCCTATCATCTGTCAGGTGTTTCTCTATTAGATTTCAGTCAAAAATAAAAGATCATTTTATGTACAAGGGCATATATCAAACACACATAGACTCTGTATACATGAATTCATACACAGATATTTTATTTTATGAATCTGTATGTATAATCCTAAAAGAAATCAGCCTAGAGATGGTAGTTCTTCTGTTATCAATGGACATGAGAGTCATACCTAGAGTTGCACTTGTGTTCCCCTGAAATTCATTCTTGCACAGTCTCATGAGGAAGCTGGATTTTCCCACCGCAGCATCCCCAGCAAGCACAATCTTGTATGCCTTCTGAGATGTGGGTTTGGTGTTGTTATTGGCCATGTCTACCTAGAAGAAAATAACCACATTGGTGATGACAAGAGCCATTTTTTCCTCTTAAATAACATGCCATGAAGGGAAGAGTGTTGGAAACTACCTACTTGAGGTGAAAGAGCTGAGATGTGCTTTCTGGAGGAACTAGCAGTGCTGCCCTCACCAACAGACCCCTGTGGCTTCCGGTTTAAGACAGAGGCCACACTTTCAGAATCAAATGCTTCTTCATCCCTTATATCAGGAACCTATCAAAAACCATCAACAATTAAAAACCAAATCTCTCACATATATACATCACAGTGCAAAGAAAAATAAAACTATGCCAATTTGTCTACTACCAATGTAGTTACTGAACAGACCTCCTCTTCAAGGCAAATCTTTGAGAATTCTTCTCTATATTAGTAGGAAAAAATCCATTCTAATGAATAAGTTTATTATTTATGACCTAACAGCACAGGTTATGTGTTGTTATGAAAGATTTCCATAAAACATAGTGGAAGATTTTAATCAAAGGAAGGTATCAGAGTGTCATGGCTTCTGGCTTACATCTGTGTCTGATGCATCACCCCCAAGGCTCTCCTGTGTTCCATGCAAACTCTGAAATCCTCCCTGGTGCTTGTATTCCACCTCAGAGTCACACTCATTGGAGTCTCTCAGAGTAGACAAGCCACTGTCAAAGCAGCTCTCAGGCAGGCTGTCAACTTCATAATTCATCTTCTGCAGAGGATCACAGAGAGCCAAAGAGTCACAATCCTCATCTGCATATGAAGAATGGAATGACCTTGTGATAAAAGAGGAGACAACTTTACCAAGGAGTTCACAATGACAAGAGCACAAAGGGATAGGATGACAACATAATCATTTGCCAGGAGATATAGGATGTTCCCTTAGCATGGGCAGAGGAAGTGTACAAAGTGCAATCAGTTCATTCTGTGCAGTAATCTATGAGAACAAAAGCTCTCAGATAAGAAAGCTCGTAAATGTTACTCTTTGAAACTGGCTGATTTATTTTCTGATACAATGAATAAGTACCCTAGATACAAATACAATCTTACACTACTTTAATAAAATATCCCTAGAATACAAGAGCTTTTTTACTGTAATATAGTTAGACCAAATTTGTGTAATTTGTCTCTTTCTAGATTTAAACTATTTTCTATTTTTTGTTGTTTGTTTGTTTGTTGGTTGGTTTTCAAGAAAGAGTGGCTGGAAAATTTTTCTCTTCCAGGTAAGGAGGGGCAATTAGGCAAAGTCTACCCACATCCAATTTTCTAATGACAAAACAAAGTTCAATTTCACCAAAGTCTGCCATGGAAAACCAATGAGTTTACTGTGCTTCCTTACAGGGCATGGGTGAGAGATTACTGACAGGAGCAGTGAGCCCAAAGTAGCTGCACTGGAAAGTCTTGGCCAGTATGGATGGCTTCCGCACAGTTGCACAGATGGAACCCCCTCTCTCAACATTTCTCAATCTGTATGTACTCCCCAAGGCTTCAAGCCCATTAAAAATTAGGACAAAACTATATACAACTGGTTGAGGGGCAATGACTGAATACAAAGATGGAGGTCCCATGATACTCTCTATCTCCTTCTAGGAGGGAAAATCAGCAATCAATATTCCAAGCCTAAAGATTTTTGGTTTTTTGCAAGCAAACAGAGCTGTAAATTTTCATAGAAAAGAAAAGCACCCTGTTAAATTAATGTATCAAACTAAGTCCCAGGAATGAAGTTCTGCACAGGCCATGGAGGTTTCTGGCTGTATTAAGAATAAAGAAGCTGTCTGTGATATGATGAAAACACTGTCCCTAAGAACATACTAGAGAGGAACTCTCATTCCAGTACCAGAGCCTCATTTGTGGCATCAATCTTTCAAGAATAAATTGATATAAGACCTATAAAGTAATTTTGTTCTGTATGCTTCTTTTTTTGTCTACATCTTGCTGAGAACTACTTAGTCCTGAAAAAGTAGCAACAAATCTGCATATTTAAAAAATAGATGCTCCAATGTATGGAGAGAAATTGGGGACTGTCCAGGCAGCCAGTTGTCTGTCATTTCTTAGTTTTAGAAGATGCTGACTATACACTTCCTGTTTATTTAGATATATTTATCCTTCTCAGGTCTCTGATGTGGTTGAAGACTAGATAGTTATAGTCTCACAGTTAAATTTTAAGTTGTCTAGGAATTAAAAGGATGTTCTAGGTCTAAGAAGAATGTTTTTAAGTTGGTAATTGAATTTAGGATGGAAAATGAGTTAGGTATAGAACTTTAAACTCATGGAGACAGATAGATAATAGAATATTAATATCAGTTGCCAAATATGTATGGATTGGATATTGAGAATGCATTCTATGCCTTATAATTTTCATAATTGTGGTCTAATTATCCAAAAAAAAAGAATTATGAGTTCTGGGAGAAGTAGGAGAGGGTGGAGGGAGAGGACTGTGATAGAGATGTAACTTGAAGTAATAAATATACATTTAAAAATATGTATTTTAGTAATAGTAATATTAATAGTACTATCTAGCTGCTTATTTAACAATAAATAAACCATTCATTTTATAAAAGTTAATGAATCAGCAAACAAAACTCAGGACCATGTTTTTACACAGGCGGTCTGTAATGAGAGACTTTCGCAATGGCAGGAAGAGTATCAGCTATCACCAGGTGTGGTGGAGCACTACTGAACATCACCAGCATGAAATCTAAACAGCTATTAAATGGTTTTCTTAAGACTGGACCTGATGACAGTCCCCACAGGAAGAGAGAATGGAGAGCATCATTAGAAGAGAGATTTGATCGTTATCCAGGCTTGAATGAAACTCTCCAGTGGCACAGTTGTGTGGGGTCACTTCTGCTCCTGTAAGTTAGCCCTATAAAGTCACTAGCTTATAAAGTTGAACTATTATGAAACTATATATTTAACTTTTCCTTGATGTCCATATATACCCATGAAAAAGTCATGCAATATCAGAATATAAGAACATGCTTACTTATACTAAATGTTATTCTCCTACACATACAAAAGGGGACAAACGTGAGTTAGAAAGCTTCACATAAATAGGCAGCTTTAGTGCATAGTAAACCTTTTACTTTTATTTTATACTTTGGCATATCACAAACTTAACTTTTAGCTAACAATGCTGAACATGTGCACCCATGCACACACACACACACACACACACAAACAAACACACACACACACATATATATACATATAATCACTGTTTACTATTTGATCTCTTAAAAGTCAAGTTAAATTCAAATTTTTGATATGTCTCAGTGGTCCTTTTAATATTCAGTAACTCATAAACCTAGACACCTTTTATATTTATTTTGAATATTAAACACTGACAAATCATGACAAGAGGCTTAACACAATACATCATCCATAATGCAACAGGATAGGACATGATTAAAGGTTAGGAATGGTGGGTCTGCATACCCACTCACTCAAAGTATATTGAGAAAACAACTGTCCTCTATGAATGTTTATTACTGTTTTCTCCTTTTTCACATTTCTGAACATTTATTATGAACAAGATCATAATAAATATATTTATTAACTAAATATATTCCTTTATTGTAATTCATCTCTAGGATAATTCGCCTTACTTTCAACTTCCAATGTAGAAATACCATTATAAAAGAAGCAAGTGCTACATACCTATCATTGGCCAGTGGTTGAGAAGAATGATGATTAAATTTAGGATTGCTTCTAGAAATTGTATTCCCTGGTGATATGTTACTTATACACTGTAATACACAAGTGGTTGTTTAATATGTAGACATTTTCTATACCACACAGATGTGCTTATGCATACCCACACAATTTATCTCCCAATACACACAAACTCACAAAAAAACCAACATGAGCAAATGTGAACATGAAAAAAATATCATATCGAAAGCTTCATCAAACATAACAGACATGGCTTCTTTTCCTCATTAGATCTTAGCCTTTATATCGCTCTACTGCATATTCCACATGCATCTACAAGCTCCTTGGGTATGCCAGATCAACCCAACATCTGCTTCCACAGGTTTGTCTCTTCTGGAAGCATAATCTTGTTGAACAACTATTCTGCATCCTAACACGGCACTAGATTCTCATGCCTAAAGATGAGCCACTAACGTACATTTAGAGGCTTTATTGCACAAATGAAGTCTTGGGAACTTTGTTTCTGCCAGGAGGGTTTAAAACCCCACACCGACAGCCTAGCTCTGTCAAGACAGAGCAGGCAAGTCCTTCATAATTCCTGCTTTACAATTAATGTGTGTCAGAGATACTGAGCCAAAAAGCTGAAGATAGATGCTCCAATGTTACAGAGAGAAATTGAGGACTGTCCAGGCAGCCGGGTGTCTGTCATTTCTTAGTTTTGGAAGCTGCTTACTCTGCACTTCCTATTGATTCAGATATATTTATCCTTCTCCAGTCTTGATATGGTTGAAGACTAGATAGTTATAGTCTCAGAGTTAAGTTTTAAGTTGTTTAGCAATTGAAAGGATGTTATAGGTCTAAGAAGATGTCATGACCTTGGTAATGCAAGTTAGGATGGAAAATGAGTTAGGTATAGAACTTTAAACTCATTGAAATAGATAACAGAATATTATTATGAGTTGTCAAATATGTATTGACTGGACATTGGGAATGTATGTTTTACCTTATAATTTTCATAATTGTTTCCTAATTGTTCTTATTGTTTTGTATTGTATTTATTGTTACAAGTAAAAGAGCCCTTTATTGAACTAAAAGGGGAGCTGTTGGGGGGGGGGATATACACTTTAATTTTTTTCAGCTTAATTTTATACTTTATTATAAAACTCATACAAAAAGAAAGACTTAATTAATGTAAGACATATACTCATACTTTGAACTTCATGAGTAATTAAAACTGAAGAATACGATTCCGAATAAGACTTCTGATACTTTTGTAAGTCAATAAGTTACCATTAAGCACTGTGGTTTCAAATTTGACATGCAAGTGATTTTAATGTCAATTTTTTATAATTTATTTTTTATTTCTTCAAGTTACATCTCAATCACAATCCCCTCCCTACTCCCCCCTCCTGCCCCACCCTTCCACCCTCTTCCCCCTCAACCTCCCCATCCTCTACCCTTAAGTGGATAGGAATGAGAGGGGGAAGAGAGTGGGAGGGTGGGACCAGGAGGGGGAGGAGGGAGGAGACTGTGATTGAGATGTAACTTGAAGAAATAAATAAATGTTGGGAAAAAAAATCCCAAACCCAAGACTATCATCCTGTCAAGATTCTGTCATAGAGAACGTAACTAGACAGAAGCATAGCTGCCTCATCCTGACTCGCAACATTTTTAATGATCACAGGATTTCCTTACATTTTCTTATATTTTGCTGCTCTTCTGTGCAAACTAACCAGCTTTTGTATTATTAACGTCCCCCCCTGAAAAAAAATCACACATTTAGCATCTTTTGCTAGTTTCTTAGATTATCTAATTTAAGAGTTAACATCATTTCATTTATTTCTATAAATGGGTAGAGCATATTTTAAATTTAGAAAACTATTATCCTTTTATTTTATGTTAAGACTGTCTCACTGTGAGATCAACATAAAGTTATCCTAAAATATTACCTGGTCTTCATGCCTCAAAACACTTGATCAAAAGAAAGAACAGAATATCTTGTAAGAGAACATCACATACCAAGGACCTGTTAAGCTTGCTGTAAGTACTCTCCAGGGCACTTCTGAGGCCATCATTACTGTCATGTAGCTTCCGGTTTGCTGTTCTGTACGAGAGGATGTAGGCAAATAAATACAGGAAGCACTGAGGGTCAGTGTTCCCACTATGTTTTAGGCAATGACATTCAAAATGTACAAATACGACACACTTCTTGTAATTTTCTGCTTCCTTTCAAACCCCAGAAACAGAGTCAGAAATAGATATAAATTGCAATGACTGGATTGATTAGTCTGCTTTCCTGCAGGTATGGAAGCATTTTAAGAATAAGGTTGCTGGGCTGTGGCATTCAGTCTTCCCTCTGATAACTCCTGTGTCATCAGGCTTCATGCACCTCTCTGTTCTGCAGTTCACACAGCTCAGTCCCAGGCACTAATGCAGGGTGTTATATAGAATGTTGGCTATTCATGCATGCCATCCTCTTCACACCCTAATGGAATTTCTATATCAAGCATACACTTTGCTATTGATCTCAGACAGATTAGATTCTAATATAAACTTAAGTATTTACTTCATTGGATACAATGAAAGTCACTTAACATCCACTTCCCTTCCCTCAAAAATTAGAATCACGTAGTCCCTGTCCCACAGAGCATCTAATTTTCCTGTTAATAGCCTCTTCATCCTTCATATCTCAATTCTGTTATCACGTCCACCACAAACACTTTTTTAACCTTCCATAGCTCTTCATGGTGTAACATGAACTTTTCCTTTGTCATACTTCTCTCATTTGGAAATACAGATAGATAGATAGATAGATAGATAGATAGATAGATAGATAGATAGAT
>CAJQZJ010012348.1:535116-561135 GCA_907164525.1 Lophiomys imhausi | reverse complement strand
GAGAAGGGTGAAGGGAGGGGGCTATGATGGAGATGTAATGTGATGTAATAAATAAACGTAATAAAAAAATGCTAGTTCATGACTTCCAAATTAATATTTTCAAGGGAAAATAAGAGTTTTTACAGGAGTGGTGACATAACAAAGATAGCTGAGTATCTTTGTGATGGCTTAGTTTTGTGTCAACTTCACTCAAGTTTGTTAGTGTTCATTTAAAAATATGTAGTAGTTTTCTCTTAACCCTGCTAGCTGCTAAATAATTATGACTGGGCTATCATATTTATGTAACAGCTTTATGGCACAAATACTGAGCAATACTTATCTATTTTAATCCTCTAATCTGGGTACCTCTTATCCAAAATCCCTGAGATACTTGCATTTTATGGCTTTGTCTGCTCTAGCTCTTTTTCCCATAATGTCACCTGGATGTCCCCTCATAGCTGAATCCCCACTTGCCCCCTCTCCCCTTCCCCTGGCTGGCAGGAAGTCCAGCCCTATTCTGTCCCCTGCTCAGTCATTGACTGTTAAGTTTCTTTATTGACATTTTGGGGAACAATGTTTACACAACATTGAAACAGGAGATTCTTAGAACAAGGATTGTATTAGATATGGAGGCACAGAAATCAGCATTTGAATCTTTACACTGTGCATAATAACATTATGCCTATACAAGTTAGAGTTCTTGTATCTGGCTGTAAGGCATTTTTGTAATTAGATTGATATGGAAGGACTCATCTCATAGTGCTTGGGGCTAGTCCTGGGCTATCATTCTGGGCTCTATATAAAAGCAGACTAAGAAACCCAGAGGCAGCAAACCAGTAGGTCTCCCATGGCCTCAGCATCAGCTCCTGCCTCCAGGTCCCTGTTTTGCTTGAGTTACTGCCCTCACTGCTTTTAATGAACTCGTATATGCAAATGTGAATGAAATGAACCCTCCCCAAATTATTTTAGTCATGGTGTTTCATCACAGAAATAGTAACCCTATTTAAGACAATCTTTTTTTGTGTGTGATCAAAAAATCCAAATTTTATTCTTTTTAACATTAAAAAACAAAACAAAGTAAAATTATGTTAAGTATTTCAAACATTTTTTCTCTTATCAAATTCTTCTAAAATGTGAAGTTGAATTTTACCTATTACTCTTTCCTTTTTCTAAAGGACAGTTTAATTTTAACATGTAGATTTATGTTATGCCAATTTTTATACCTGTTTTTTTAATATTTATTTATTACTTCAGGTTACATCTGCATCACAGTCCCCCTCTTTCCACCCCTCCCAGTCCCGCCCTCCCACCCTCTATCCCCTATCCCTTCCACCCAACTCCTCTGGAGTGGAGTGTCCCTACATAACAATCCCGCACCCCAGTTCAGCAGTCATATGAGGTCCAAGAGCCTCCTCGTACACTGGAGGCCTACAAGGCAGCACCACTAGGGCAAAGTGTCTCATTAAAACAAGAAAAAATAACCGAATCAGAGAATCCAAAAAAGCAAGAAACTCTTCATGAAAGTCATGATCCAAGAATAAAGCCAACTACTATACAACATCAGGAATGGCTGAGACTGTGAGGCTAGGAAAGTTCTCTCCTAAGTGGAATAAAGATTGCTGACTAAACAGAAAGGTATCCTCTTCCCTTTTTTTTTTTTTTCCTTTTTTTAAAGTTGAAGGTATATCTTATTTCCCCCAACAGCTCCCCCTTTCAGGGTTGAGGGTGGGAGGGTGGGACTGGAGGAGGGAGTAGGGAGGGGATTGCCATTGAGATTTAACTTGAAGAAATAAAAAATAAAAAATAAAAAATAAAAATAAATAAACAGAAAGGTATGCAATCTCAACTCGAGCCAAGCCTAAGTAAGCAAAAACACTTCCTTTTTAATTTTAATTTTAACATTATTTTTGCAAAAACACTTTTAATTTTGGGGATTAATCTAAAATCAAAACAAATAAATGACATAGGAAGGGTAAATGTTACTGATTTTTTAAACAGAGAAAGAAAATATAAATTTAAGAACAGATTTAAAAAAAAAAAAAAAAGACCAGAGATTAAAGCTGAAGGCAAGGGAAGTCACACATTCAAAACCGAGATGCTTCTGTAAGCATGGGGCTAAGAACATAAACTAGCTTTTAACACCATATATGCATTGCTTTAAGTAAATAAACATTTAAAAAACTCATAAGTGGTATATAATTGAGACAGAGCACCTCTTTTATAATAGTTACTCAAATATATTTCAAAGACTCTCTATAATTATAGTATTGGTTTCTTTTTAAGCATTTATTCCAGAAACACAAAAACAATAAATACCACAAACATATGCATGTTGTCTATGTTAGTTAGTTTTTTGTCAACTTAATACAAATTAGAATCATTTGGGAAGAAGAAATCTCAATTGACAAGACATCTACATAAAATTAGCCTATAGACAAGTCTATTGGGCATTTTCATGATTAATAATTGATGTGGAAGATTTCACTGTGAATGATGACATTTCAGAGTAGAGAGCTGTAGGTTGTATAAGAAAGAAAGCCATAGGAGTAAGCCAATAAGCAGTGTTCCTCCTTGGCTTCCGCTTCTCTTCCTGCCCTGACTTTCCCTGGTGAGGGACCTGAGAGCTATAAGATGGAATAAACTTCACCCTAACCCCCCCAGCAAGTTGCTTTGGTTGTAGTGTTTGCTTTATCATATCTATTGAAAAGTAGCTAACACACTGTCTTAAAAGGAAATAAATTTCTTCCCGTGAAGCGTGATTCTTACCATTGTTAAATCATAAATTTGTTTCTTTAATGCTGTCACATCTTGCTTTTGACTTATGTGTCTTGACTGTTCCTCAAGCTGAAAGAGGAAACAAAAGTTATGTATTTGCAAACTCATTTAGAAGTGTCTTGGTGAAGATTAGAGGTATTCTTGAAAACAAATATAAGAATTCTAGAACTTTTCATTTTTTAACATCTTATGACTTTACAAATAACTAAATGACATAAAATCTAGAATATGTAGACATTTGTTTTAAATAATGCAAAAAATAGAAAGGGACTTTTATTATTAAATGTATTTTCTTTAAAATACTGGAAAATCTATTTTGGAAAAAGTAATATAAAGTAATCCTTGCTTTGTTTGTTTGCTAAAGGAATATGGACATTCTCTTTTATCCTGTGTACTTAACCCTTTTTAATGTACTTTGTATTAGTCTGTCCTTCTCTTAGAGTGTATGTATTTTTTTTCTTGTTTTGTTTTGGTTGACACAGTCTCATATTGTACAAGCTACCCTCAGTTTTTCTTTGTTGCTAAGGCTGACTTTGAACTGTTAAACTTCCTACCCCACAAGTGCTGGAAAAACACATGAGTGCTAGAAATAAAATTTAGGAGGAGTGTTAATTGTCAGGCTCACCTGTTTTCTTCATGGTGAATAGAAGAAACATTTCCAATAGTAATTGAAATCACTAATAGCTAAGAATTATGTAAAACTAGACAGGCACAGAGGGAGAACAAACTATAAAATTGCATACATGAAATCTGTTAGCTGATTGATATATTTATACCAGAGTTCAAGAATATATAATACAAAAATAACTTTCCCATGAGTCAGGCATGATGACACACACCTGTGAACTCAGAACTCGGAAGGAAGAGGCAGGAAGACTATAAGTCTGGAGCCAGCCTTAGTTATACAGTGAATTCAAGATCAAGCTTATCAAGACTATGGTCAGACACAATAAGACTATGTTTCAAAAAGAAATGTCTAAAGCAAAATGCCCAAATTACAACATTGTCTTAGCATGTATAAGAAAATGTTCAGCTTTCGTGTTTAAACCCTGGCACTGCAAACAAAAATATAAAGACTTGGCTACAAAGAAGTAGCATCCCATATCTGTGATGGGTTTTTTGTAGGTGTCCTTAAACAAAGCTCTTTGCACTAGCCAAAATGCTTACGACATTTCATCATACCCATGTGATTTAACTATGAGTTCTTTCCATCTTGCCAGGTTAGCATGTGACATAACTATCACGTGGCTAACTGTGATTAACGTATAGATGCATAATAACCAGCCTTCGGACCTGTTGAAGACTGTCTCATTTTCCAGATGTTGCTTTCTGCTGTATCTTTCTACAGAAAGAAAGAAGACCTGATTGCTTTCCTTTCATATACACTGAGTTGACAATCCTATAGGGTAGGAGGCAGATCTGTTTATAGCCTTCTACATATGAATATCAGGCCATTGATTCTCCAATATTAGCATATTTATGAGAATCAGATGGTTGTGGCTTTATGAATCTATTTCCAGGTATGTTAGTCCATTGATCTGTGTGTTGTTCTATATGCCACTTCCGTATGGTTTTTGTTACTATGTCTGTGTAACATAACTTAAATTAGTTTTAGTGTGTTTTTAAAAAGATAGACTGTCCAGGCAGCCAGTTGTCTGTCATTTCTCATTTTTGGAAGCTGCTGGTGCTGCACTTCCTGTATATCCAGATATATATATCCTTCTCAGGTCTCTGATGTGGTTGAAGACCAGATAGTTATAGTCTCACAGTTAAATTTTAAGTTGTTTTTTAGTTGGGTATAGACTTTTAAACTCATGGAAATAGATAATAGAATATTAATATCAGTTGCCAAATACGAATGGACTGGAAAATAGGAATGTATGTTATATCTTATAATTTTCATAATTGTAGTCTAATTATTCTCATTGTTTTGTATTGTATCTCTTGTTAGAAATAATGTATATAAGAAAAAGAACCTTTCATTGGACAAAGGGAAAAAAAGAAGACCCTATGTTTTCACAATAACTGCAATAGTACTTTTTTTAATGCCCATTAAAAGACAGCCACTTTAAAGTTAAAAAAAAAAGGATGCAATGACTTCACAGGATAAAAATTACAAAGAAATAACACAATACTCTCAGAATCAGTTATTAAAAATAATGGAAGTATTTATCCTTCTCAGGTCTCTGATATGGCTGAAGACTAGATAGTTATAGTCTCACAGTTAAAGTTTAAGTTGTTTAGAAATTAAAAGGATGCACTAGGTCTAAGAAGATATTTTTAAGCTGGTAATGCAAGTTAGTATGGAAACTGAGTTAGTTATAGAAATTTAAACTTATCTCAATAGATAAGTAATAGAATATTAATATCAGTTGCCAATTATGGATGGACTAGACATTGGGAATGTAGGTTATATCTTATAATTTTCACAATTGTGGCCTAATTTTTCATACTGTTTTGTATTGCATTTATATTTTTAAAAAGATCCTTTTATTGGGCTAAAAGGGGAACTGTTGGGGAGAAAAAATACACCTTAAATTAAAAAAAAAGATAGGAGGGTGGGGGAAAGAGTGTAGGAGAGTGGGACAGGGAGGAGGAGGCAGAACAGGACTATGAATTGTAATATAACTTCAAGAAATGAATAAATATTAATAATAATAATGGGAGTCACGATAATCTGTAAATAACATTTTGTAATTTTTGAGAGCCCTTGACATCCTCTCCTACAAATATCTTTACTGTTTTATGTAGTAAATATATCAGTTGGGCTAGTAGTCTTGTATAGGCATGAAGGCATGGACTATATTAGTTACCAGCTCTGGAATTTTGAACAGATCATTTGGACTCTCTGGAACTTAGTCGTTATTTGTAACAATAGAACATTTAATAAGATCCTCAGAATATAGTTCATATTTAGCATTGCCAAATTATGGAAACGATCCTAGTAAATTATAGTCAATAAAATATCAATTACTATGGTTAGGCAGGATAAGTCACTATTAAAATTGTGTTTTAAATGAGAAGGTAACGATTAAAAATATTATGAAAATACTTCTCTGTGTTATAAGTAAAAAACGGTATATTTCAAAGAGGACTCAGGCTGCATCATCCTCACTTATGAACTCTCACTCTTAGGTCCTCATCATTTGTTATATTGGGTAACATTTTTGGCATACATTCCTGCAATGTAAGACCTAGAAAGTCTAGAAATAAATAAAGACAGTGACCAGAGGTTTCAATGGATAAGCTGATTCATCATCTTGGAAAATTTTTATAGTATGATGGTATAGTGACTATTAAAAACTACATATATGATAATCATAGAGACAATTCTCTGTCACTGCAGAGATTGACATTATCATGGGTGACAATGATGAGTTAACTGTAACTTAATCTTAGTGATGCTTGTGTTACAGGATGTTCTAAGCAGCCTCATCTTGGATTCTACATGTTACTGAGGAAATTGTGCTCCCCTGTTGGGGTCTTGGTCTCAATAATAAACAAGTTAAATAAGAGACTCTGGAGAAAGCTCAAGAACAATTTTATTACAATTTAAAGGAAAAATTTTAGACAGGTAAAGCTTTCATTTTGGCAGCTGCCGAGGGAGGAAGATGTTGAAAAGGAAAAAATGCTTTTTGAACTAAGACTGGCATATTCCATCAATGGAGGTCAGCCATAATGCAGACAAGTGCCACATGACACAAAAGTCGTGGGGAAGAGTTGAGAGAGAGTAAAAAGTCCCAGGCATTGGGAAATGCATGTCTAGAACAGAGAGGGAAGAAATAAAATGTATGCTTTTCTGAGTAATTCAAAGAAGCTGGCAGAGGAAAGGAAATTCCATCAATATCACTCAGTAAGCAACACTCAGAACGCAATGTTTCTGGGAAAGAAAACTGCATTATCTTACTAAACGGTTAATTATTCCTCCTATCTCTTTAGCATGGCTTTAGATGAATCCACCTTTCTCAAGGGTAGTCTCTTACACCAGGAGACTTCCTGGCCCCCTTGAGTAAACTCTTATGATTTTGGTAGACTGGAATGGTAGCTTTCTATACAGGTTAGACATATTGTATGCCCTTGACCAGAAGGAAAGGGCTTTCCCTTACAGGCCCTCCAATTCAACTGTAACATTTAATTTTTAGTTCTGTTTACTTAAGGTATTCCCACTAACTTATGGAAGCAACTACATGTAAGATGTGAGCTAAACCCTAAGACAAAGCCAGCTTGTAATGACAGGTGAGTGTTTATTTCTGTATAAAGTCATGTCAATTTGACATCATGATGTCAATAACACTACAAACATCTGCACCATGGAAGTTGGCAAGGGCTCCAAATCTTCCCCCATCCCACTGCCTTATTCCAGAGCCACTTTGTAACATGTGTGAACAAATCACAGAGTACAAAGAAACTGTACATTGGAACCAAAAAAGAGTGCAAGTACTCAAACATTCATTTGCTCATATTTCTACATTTTTTTGCCTCTTAATGATCAGGTGATTGCTAAACCTGGAACATTCTATTTAAAATAACAATATTATTTCACTTAATATTTACTATTTAGGGTCTGGAGAGACGGCTCAGTGGTTAAGAGCACCGGCTGCTCTTCCAGAGCACATGGGTTCAATTCCCAGCACCCACATGGCAGATCATAACTGTCTGTAACTCCTGTTCCAGAGGATCCAACAATCTCACACAGACATACATGCAGTCAAAACACCAATGTACATAAAATAAGTAAATTATTTTTAAAATATGTACTAGTTATCTGCTACATACCTTGAAGTAAGTTAGGAACAGGAATATAACCTAGCCAGATAATGTTTCAGTAAAGCACAGACTTTCCACAGGAAACAGGGGATTCATTCAAAGCACTTAGTGAATGAAAACTAAAGAAACAGGTTTGATGAACTGTTCAAGGATAAGATATTTTATTATTCCCATGTTAAAAAATAAGATCTACAGGGCTTTTAAAGGTAAAAATCTCCCAAGGAGTTGAACTGACTCAGCAATGCCATTTTTCTTCTAATTTAATATAATTCTAAATGTTTTTCATTTTCAAGTTGTTAGACCCAATAAAATACTAAGGCCCTTTCTAGACTATCTAGCTACCATATACACACCTTTTTTAATCTTTTAATGGTCACCTGTAGGTCTCCTACTTCTGTTTCATACTGACGTCTGAGGTCAGTGAGGGCTTCTTCAGCTTTGCGCTTTTCCTAGAAGGAAAAAATAATTCGTTTAAGTAACTTCTGCCTCTTAAACAGCCTTCAAACTCTCACAGTCATGAAGTATTCCATATCAAGCCAAGTTGACATGAATAGTGAGACTAGATAGCAGAAGGACACAGGGAAATTTTATGTGTGCAGTAGTGCTGAACTTGAAACTTTCAAAACTGGAAGAACTATAGAACATCAAGATTTACACCTCATCCTGGAGTCTCTAAGACTGTAATACTGTATACAGTGTTCTGTCTGCAGTTACGCCTGCAGGCCAGAAGAGGCCACCAGATCCCATTATAGATGGTTGTGAGCTACCATGTGGTTGGTAGGAATTGAACTCAGAACCTCTGGAAGAGCAGTCACTGCTCTTAACCTCTGAGCCATCTAAGAAGATGTTTTTAAAATTGTGATGCAAGTTAGTATGAAAGCTGAGTTAGATAGAGAACTTTAAACTCATGGAGATAGATAGTAGAATGTTAAAATCAGGGGCCAAATACATATGGAATGGACATTGAGAATGTATACTAAGCCATATAATTCTCAGAATTGTGGCCTATTTATTTCAGTTGTTTTGTACTGTATTTATTGTTATAAGAGAAAGAACCATTTGTTGGACTGAAAAAAAAAAGAATTATGCATTCTGGGGGAAGGGTGAGCGGGCTGGGAGGGGTGGAGGGAGAGGGCTGTGATGGGGATGTAACTTGAAGTAATAAATAAACATTAAAAAAAGAAAAAATAAATGGCTGATTGAAAATTAAGAAAAAAGACTGTAATACTGTGATAAAACCACAACACACCAATGAATTTTTAATCATTACTGTCAAAATATATAGAACACCTATGGGCTCTAGTGAATACCTACATCCTATGATGTCTCAAGACTCAGGACAGCACAGCCAGTATACCTGTTGTCCTATCGTTTATTTTACCTGAGTTCAGACCACATGATTAAAAATTTCTATGAAGAGTGCACAGAAACTGTGATAGTCTTGGAGAGTTTCTTAACAAGGAGCAATCTGATAAATGTTATTAGGTGATTTTTGTCCTTGAGTAAATATGATGAAATGCACTTACACCAAATAAGGTGGCTACAACATTAGCAGGTATTAATGATGGGCCCACAGTAATACATGCACATGTGACACCATTACACAACATGTGACTTTATACTGCACACTGTGATGTATTCCATCAAGTTTTCCTGTAGAATACAGTGACACAGGGGCATACCAGGAGGCCCAGGGAATTCTATTCAGTAATCCTCAATAAGGTAGAAAAAGGAATGGTCTTGGGAAGGAGAGTCAGATTAATTTATGAATGAAGACTACAATGGAAGACAGAAAACTTTCCAGGCTTCTGGCTACATGCAGGAAAATAGAGTCTGGCAGAAAATTGAGTAATAAATAAGGGATCCATAAAAGGCAATAATGATCCCATCTTTCTCTCTTTTGGAACAGGACTTTTATTTCACAGACCCATTAGCTGCCTTTCTCTGACCCAAAACAGAGTCTAAATCCTCTTGTAATCTATTCCTTATGAAAAAGAACTGACAAGCAGGCACGTGCAGTAACAGGGAAAAACAAACCAAGCCACTCTCTCATGTCCCCACCCGCAGAGTGCTTGCAGGACAAATTTGATTAGCTGTGCTGTGACCTTGCAGCCCCTCCTCCTTGAAGCTGCAAGATAAATTTGTGGTCCTTGGCTAGCAGGTCAGGCCAGGTCAGGTTAGAATACAATTTGTTGGAAATAAGATAACAACAAATTCAAGACACTAGTAAAAACAAAGCAGGTTTTAAATGGTATACAGTTACACAAAAAGACACACTAACAATGAAAAGGCAAAAATGGCTGGTGTACTGATCAGGCTCAAGACAGTGTTTTGTTTTGTTTTGTTTTTTAAGTCCCCAGATTAAGAGAAATTCCTTTCCTCTTCTCCCCTAGGCCATGACTTGCCCCCTTACCAAATTCACTATCTTAATTGGCGTAAGGTACAAATAATTTCCCTTTTTTAATGTTTATTTATCACTTCAATTTACATCGCGATCACAGTCTGCTCCCTCTACCCTTTCCAGGCCCACCCTCACCCTTCCCACCTCTCCCCCTTCTCCCATTTAACCTACTCCTCTAGTGTGGGCTACCATACATATTAGCCCCCTTCAGTTCAGCAGCTATAAGAGGGCTACGAGCTTCCTCTTGCACTTAGGGTCTACATGGCAGCTCTACTAGGGCAAAGTCCCCCACTAACAATTAACAAAGTCTATGTTCCCATTCCTTTCAGTCTGGTGGTTGTAGTATAGTTATCCTCTACTATATGGCTAAAATCCTATTATAATTGATTAGATGCCATGTGCATCTTTCTGGGTCTGGGTTAGCTCACTCAGGATGAGCTTTTCTAGTTCCATCCATTTGGCAGCAAATTTCATGATTCCCTTGTTTCTGATAGCTCAGTAGTATTCCATTGTGTAAATGTACCACAGCTTTATTATCCATTCATCAGTTGAGGGACATCTGGGTTGTTTCCAGTTTCTTGCTATTACAAATAAAGCTGTTATATACATAGTTGAGGAGATGTCCTTGTCCTTTGGTGAAGAATCATTTGGATGTATACCCAGGAGTGGTATGGCTAAGTCCTGAGGTAGAGCCATTCCAAGGTTGCTAAGATATCAGCAGGCTCATCTCTACAGAGGTTGTACAAATTTGCACTCCCACCAGCAATGGATGAGTGTTCCTCTTTCTCCACAACTTCACCAGCAGGCACAAATAATTTCTAATGAATAATTTGAGACTGTCCCCTTTTCTGATCTTTGATTCAGTAACTTAGCAAGTTATTTATAACTTCACAACTCTTAGAGTTTTTAAACAAACAGGTGTCACTGGACAGCTAGAGTAAGGACCAATGCTCTTGCTTATCTGTAACTCTGCTGAATTCTAAGTGCACCTAATATTTATTTCTTATAATTCTCTTTTTTCTCTTTTACTTGTATATTGGTCCTCTTTTCCGATTCTTTTAATTATTTTTATTGCTGCTGTTAATTCATTGGCAAGGGTAGTTAATCTTTAGGTGACATTGGTGATTGTCTTATTAGGAGCTGTATACTTGCAAATCAAAGAGTAAAATCTTCCATAACGTATGACACAACATATCCCTTTTCTGTGTCATATTATGAGTCCATTTTCCCAGGCCATTCAGCTGATGACATTCCTTTAAAATCAGTTCTGACATACTTGATAAACCCTTATTAATTATAACAAATAGCCAACCCAGACTATAATCTTGTCTATTATTGACATTAGAATTCAGCATTCTCTAATCCTATGGCTATTTAGTTGTAGCACTTGTTTGGAACTCAATTGGTGATTCCTATAGAGTCGATGTAGACATCAAAAATCCAGGTACCTGTGCTAGAGAGATGGTGCAGCAATTAAGAGCACTGGATACTCTTAGAGAGGACCTGAGTTTGGTTCCTACTATCCACATGGAAGTTCACAGTAATCCCTATCTCCACTTCCAAGGAATCTGATGCTATCTTCTGGCTTCAATGGGCATCAAGAAGGCACATATTGCACAGATACACATGCAAGCAAAACACTTATACATATAAAATAAAAATATCTTTTAAAAAACAAAAACAAAACAAAACAAAAAACTCTTTGCACTGTAATTAGCTTCACAAAGCAAAGGTTAATTAAATGCCAACATTAAGGGTAAAGATCTAATGAACCAATATGCAGGTCCCAAAGCAGTGAGGTATGGGTTCAGCAAAGGTTCTCCTGTCTACAGTACCACCAAAAGTCAGCTTAGGAGACCATGAGGACACCTTTGTTGCTTCGGACATCCAAGACATTGGTACAGACTCAAGAAAGAAAGAGTCAAAACAAGATACATTCAAACACTAGGTTATATATCTGAACAGAGTTCTCAAAAAATATTAGCTAAGAAATTATTCAAAAATATTCAACATCCTTGGGAATTAGGAAAATGCAATTCAGAACAACTTTGAGATTCCATCAGCCCCCAGACATAATTGCTAAAATTAACAAAACAGCCAACAAACAACAAATGCAAGAAAGGATATAAGGAAAAGACCTCATTTATTGTTGTTAGGATTGAAAACTGGTATAGCCTCTATTAAAATCAACATGGAGAACTCACAGAAAGATAAAAGTGTTCTACCACATAACCCATGTGCAGCCACACCATTCTTTGGCATATGCCTAAAGGACTCAACCCCACAGATACTTTACTCTGCCATGTGCATTGTTGCTCTATCCACAATAGGTACTTTCAAAAGGAAACAACTTAAATGTCCCACACTTTATGAATGGATACTGAAAATGTGGTTCATGTACATGATGTAAAACTATTCAGGTGTAACATAAAAAATGAAATCTGCAGGTAAGTGGATGGAAGTAGAAAAGATTATATTGAATGAGGTAATCCAGACCCAGAAAGATACATGTACATGTTCTCTCTCATCTACTGTTCCTAGATCCAAATCTTCAGATTGAGTATATATCCTGGAGTAACCACAGAAACTAGGAAAGTAAAAATGAACCAAGAGGGTAGAAGTTGGTACTAGAGAAGGAAATAGCACTCCACGAGTGACAGAAAAAAGAAAATAGAAAACAAATAAGAAAAAAAAAAACAAAAACAAAAAACAATGGGCAAGTTGTAGAAGAGAAAGAAAGTCAATACAGTAGGGAGGGGAAGGTAGCCAAATAACACTAAAATGTTTTGGAAAAAAAAAACAAACCATGAGTTATCATTATTCCTTATTTACCGAAAAGTACATATAATGCATATAAGTGTATATGTAAACACATATATATAAAAAATTAAAACTTCATTATGTCACTTGGGCTGGCAATACTCTCCACAAGCATCATAAATTAGCAAAATCCCCAACATTAGGAATGAAAAATCCTCTTTCAAGCCTGTAGAGTCCAAGAGACTCCAAAAACATAGGCTATTGTGTTGTACTTGGTTGCCTCCCAGAGTTTTATGTAAGTACCTATTGCTGAAAGAAGATACTGTATACTTTATATTTATATATATATATGTATATATATATATATATATATATATATATATATATATAGAGAGAGAGAGAGAGAGAGAGAGAGAGAGGACTCTAACCTAAAAATCTTTTCCCTGGAGAATAACTTTCATAGTACCAGAAAGTGCCATACAAACTGCTAAGGAAAGGAAGCAGCAAAAAGTCCTACTCAACTGTGTGCCTTTATACCACAACAATAAGCAGCATGATATGGTATCCCTTAAGAGTCCAATAGTGGCACACATGATGGTGATAACCAACAGCTGTTTAATTACACTCAAGGCCTACTCACAGGAGGGAAATCATATTTTGTACTGGAGACCTGTCCAACTGCCCAAAGCTAGTGAGACATGGATCTAGGGGAGAACCTACTATTACCACTTAACCAGCATCATTCCTAACTAGTAACATTCTAAATAGCAAAAACTTTCCTAACGCTCTAAATACTCATCCTGATACCCAACAAAAAGTGTGGCTACTGCCTGCCCCCAACACACCTCCATCAAAGATGTGTCTCTTTGTAGCTGAAAAGCAGTATTGAAAACCAAAACTGGTCAAAATACAGAGAACAATTGACTACGGGCTGCCCAGACACAATGGATACAGGTATAATATAATCCATGTAAGTAAAGCACAGGGAATAGCAAGGGAGAATAAATATTGTAAAAGCCAGAAGACTAGTAAATATGCTGAGAGAGTGTGTCTTCTAGAAAGGCAGGGAAGCTACACCCATGATATCTCAACACCATGATGGGTTTAGCAATATCAGAACCAGCACAACACCAATAAGCATGTTAAGGATGAAGGGGGAATTTCATCGGGCCTGACTTCTAAACAAAAAACCTTCTAAAGAATGATGAGAGGGGAGAATTAATCTTCCCCAGGGATGAGCCCTTTAACTGTTTGTCTAATACCAAGGGTTCAGCCCAGAAATCATATACAAACAAGAAACACTAAGCAGATTCACCATGTTGTATTTATATATTTATGCACATATATACACCACATATATGTAACAATTAAAGAAAAAGAGACCATGAATTTGAGAGAAAATGAGGGCTGGGGACATGGTAGGAGTTTCACAGAGAAAATGGGGTAAATAATGTAACTATATTTTAAAGTTTTTTAAATACAAATAAAATCATTGATGTTTAATATAGAAGATCTCAGAAAACACTAATATACACTAAGAAAAAGGCAATCCATTATTCAATGATAAACATTAATAACTGCTTTTATACTCTCATTTCATATTTATTTAATAAAAATGGCATCATTGACCAGAAAGAGGCCAAAATATAAAAGCAAAAGTCATCCACTTGCTGATAGCCAGGCCCTAACTGATAGGCATATAACCAAAAACAGTGATGCCTTTTATTTAAAAAAAAGTAATACCTAACTATTATGATCCCTGAACCCCACTAAGTGATTAGTTCCAGCAGATAATGGTGTATAAAATACTATCTAACTGGATAATGAGCTGCTTACCTCCTATGCACTGAAATATGACTCCATAAAAATAAATGGTCAGTTCTGATCTGACAAATATTTTTACCCTTATTCCTTGGCAGGTCATTCCCAGAACCTCAAAAACTACATAATTATCTTTCCAATGGGTTGTAATTATCCATCCACAGACACAAATATAATCAAAATTCAGCAAACTGAATTCAACATTGCAGTTGGAATACATAATAGCCAGTAAGACAAGAAAACATCATCCAGAAGAGAAGTAAAATTGTCTTTATCCATAGATTATATTATCATCAACCCAAAAAAACTGATAGAATCTATAAGAAGTTATGAAGTATATATATATGCACGTTAACTATATTACTAATATTTTACAAGTATTCTCACAGATTTACTAGTAATTATCAGAAATGAAATTGCAAAGTGTTTTCAATATCATCAAAATATAACAACTAGGAACAAATCATATGCAGTATCTGCACACTGCAGACTATCACATACTTTTGAGAAGGAAGAAAGAGTAATGCAGTATTGTTACAACATCACAGTACTGCCCTAACCTACAGAAGATAACTGGGCAGTCAAACTCTCAGCAGGATTGTGTTTTAGATTTGCTTTTGAACATCAGTATAAGTTGCTTCTATGGAAATTAAAAAGCACAACAGGCAAAGCTAATCTGTAAAGAAATGAAAGTAAGGACTGAAACAACTGGACTTTAAAACTCATTCTGAAGCAACGGTTGTGAGCACAGAGCCACGCTAATCCAGGGGCAAGGCAGAGCCAGGGCAGAGGAGGAAATTCTTAGTTGGCTTTTGAAAAACACAAGTGTTTCTCAGCATAAACTGGACAAATGATCGCTGCTTTCAATAAACAGTACTATAATAATTACATATAAACACACACAAAAGAGTCAGACCTTGTACCATGTACTATGTGAATTGAGAGTGTAAAACACTAAAATATATCAAAGCATATATGGGGAAAATCTCTGATACCTTACCTCAAAGAGAGTTAAATACATCACAGAAAGCATGAGCCACAAAGGGAAACATTCTGACTTGGGCTTCATCATATTATATTTTCCTAATTTTCAAAAGTCTTTCAGAAAAATAATAAAAGTCAGAACTGGGTGAAAATGCTTACATATCAGGAATTAGACAAGGGATATTCAGAGAATATAGAGAAATTCAAGCTCAGCAATAAAAACATATTTTTAATTAGCAATATATTTTAACAAAGCAGATACATACAAATATATGTGTATATGTAAATATATGAAAAATGAGCACATGAAAGGATCCTCAGTGGGCTAGTCATTAAATAAATATATTCCAATCCTTCCATCTTGCTACAATGTTAAGAAAGGACAGAACTCTCAATCTTGGCTGTACAGTGTATACCAATGTCTTACAGAAATAAACACATTTGCAGAAAAGAGATCAAGCCATTCTACTCTAAGAATTCTGAAAAGAAATAAGAAGTAATTTCCTACATAAATTTTCGTACAAGAATACTCACAGCATCTTGTACGAGTCTAAAACTGCAAGGAAGTGAAATATCAACAGAGGCATGAACCCACAACCTGTTTCATATTGCACGAAGCAGGGTTACTATGCTACCATAATATAAATGAGGGCTGATATGGAGTAAGTCTCACAATAACTATTCTGAGTAAAAGAAGCCAGTATCGTAATATTCCATTCATACAGAGTTTTAAAACTTCAAACAAATCTACAGTGACAAACAGAATTGAAGAATGATTGTCTGGCAGACAAAGACAAAGATTGCAAAATCGACAACATAATGAGAAAACAGCCCAGAATCTCAGTTGTAATGATAGCTTTACAATATGTATATACGTGCCCATACTTACCATATTCTTACAACTCACATAAGTACAATTCACTGAATACAAAATGTAAGTTTCTAAAGTTGTTACAGTGAAAGAACAACTGAAACAATGAAATGGCCATTCCATGTACAAAAATTCATGGGTGAAAAGACTCCTTTGGCTAGAGAACTAGGTGAAGAAATTAGTGCAAGACAGAGACTCAAATTTCCTAAATTGCAGAATTTAGGAAAGTAGAAGAATCTGAAAAAAAAATTACCAAGGCAGCCAGGCAGATTAATCCCAGCATTGAAGAGGTAGAGGAAGGTAGATCTCTGAGTTCCAGGACAGCTAGAGCTACACAGAGGAACCTTGTATCAGAAAAAAAGTCACCAAGGTAAAGAAAACAATTGGAATAAGTCAAACTCATGAGCAGTGAAGTGACACCACTGGAGAGATAGGCATACAGGATTAAGAGCCTGGGAAACTGGAGGATGGTATGGTGACTGGAAGAAGTTAGAGAAAGTCTCCAGTGAAGCGGCATGTATGAATCCAGAGAAAATATGATTAAATATGTGAAGGTTTTATTTGAGAAGGCTGACAGACACAGTTCCTCCCAGTGTCAAAATGCTCAGCTGGTCCTAAAGTCCTTGACTAGCATGTTAAGGTCTCAGGGTACACATGCATAGAAACTGACTGGAAAAGTAGAATACAGAAAAGAAGCTGTGAGTGATATGTTTCTTTTTACTTCTAGAGTGAAGCTAGGAAAGTAAGAAGATATTATCATTAGTACAGCATGAAGTTACAGGAGGTGGAGGCCATGTTAATATCTACATTGTCAACAAATGATTTGGGAGGCACTGGAAACAAGGATAGGTGGTCGTAGTATAACATGTTTCTGTGAGAAATGTATGATCAGTAAGTAGAAGGACAGATTCAACAATGCTACAAAGTTTTAAAGGAAGGCTAAAAAGAATTTACTGTTTCTAAACACAATTGTACTATGCTGTAAGAAGGGACAAATTATTTGCATGAATGTTAGGCAGTGTACCTTGAACCAGCTACCAGTGAAATATGATACCCCCAGGGTTTTTATACCTGTTATTAAGAAATAGGACGAACAAATCTGCTACTGTAGATGCTTCCATGTACATATTTCATATTTTAAAAGTTTAAGTGGAGTTACCTTATAACAAAGGGACAATACCCCAACTAGACAGCTCATGCTAGTAAATAAGAACCACAATACCAAGAATGGTTTACCTCTTTTGAGTTGCTGGTCAACTCTGTACACATTACATGCTATCGCTAATGTTTTTGGAACTTCTGGAATATGATGCTAAGACTCTATTGCTGAAGACATAACATATTTGAGCTATGAGACACAGAGAGATCAAACAAGCGCTGACCTGGAAACTTCAGCAATCATTTAGCCTTCATAATAAGGAAGGTGCTACGCATCCCACAAAACTTGAAAAGTGATCATCAATCTCACCCTCAAGAGCTACAATAGAGAATTGGCCCAGTAAGAATTTGGGTAGTGCAAACTAGACTGCATGGGATTAAATGAAAACAGGGAAATAATATGCATGTATGAGGTAGGAAAAGGAGAATAGATCTGAGAGAAGATAAGGAGTGGTAAGTATGATCAAAATCCGTTGTATGAAATTCTCAAAGAATTAATACAAATATTTGTAATAGCTAGAAACTGGAAACAACCCAGATGTCCTTCAACCGTAGATAAAAAAAAAAAAAACTGTAGTACATTTACACAATGGAATACTACTCAGCTATTGCAACCAAATGGATAGAATTAGAAAAGCTCATCCTGAGTGAGGTAACTCAGACTCAGAAAGATACACATGGCATATATTCACTTATAACTGGATGTTAGCCATATAGTACAGGATAACTGTTCTACAACCTACTCACCCAAAGGAACAGGAACATGTATTTTGTTACCTGTTTGTGGGACACTTCGTTCTAGTGGAACAAGAGGAAGCTCTTAGACCTCATGTAACTGATGAACTGAGGGGGGCTGATACGTGGAGGCACCCCACACCGGAGGAATAGGATAGGTGGAAGAGGGGGTAGAGGGTGGAAGGGTGAGATTGGGAGGGGTGGACGGAAGCGTGAAGGGAGGGGGCTGTGGCAGATATGTGACTTGAATTAATAAATAAACATTTAAATTTAAAAAAATCTCAAAAAAGGGATCGAACAACAGATACTCAAAGGGATCTATGTATGTAGTAAAGACAAGCAAGATAAATTATCTGAAAGGAGACAAACAAGGCACAGAATATGATAGTAACAGCCATGGTTGTGCTTATCCCAGGCAACAGTTCTCAGCACTTCATATACATCACCATGATTAATCCTCCTTGGGGCTGGTAGGTGTCAGACAAAGACTCACAGGAGAGATTATTTTGCCAGCACCACCTAGCCTTGGTAACAGCCAAATCACAATGTAGCCTATGGTCTGCTGGATGCCATCAGTCAGGTCTGCACTCTTATTGCCTCAGCTCAAAATAAAATTTTAAGTCATAATACCATTTACTCAAAAATGTGTATATTTTCTGCTTTCAGCAAACATCAACTGCCCGAATACATTTTATACTGAAAAACACACCTTTATGATGAAATCAGTAAGGATAGCATGTAACTTTCAACTTAAGAGTTCCTATGATAATAAACACAGCTAGGAGGCAGGATTTTAAATTAACTGCAATTGAAATTTGAAGTTGGGCAGTGAGATGCAGGTTGATAGACATCTGTCTTCTCAACAAAACTGGCTCCATAACTCTTCTAGTCCTGCACTCCATGAGATTCTTTTCAGAGGCCTCTGCCTTCCCACACAAGCTTATTCCTCTCCAATTCACAATAGGCTTACTCTATGCTTATCAGTACTGGAAATGTACATCTTCCTCTTACTTACTTGATTACAGTCTCTGTATATCCTTAACTTGTGAGCACAAAGCACTCCTGGATATAAAAATCCTTTCCCAGCTCAAAATCCAGAATGTTGATATTTTTACATAGGCTACTTAATAGTGAGGCCTGCTGTCCCCAAGCCTTGGCACCAAGAAAAGTGCCCATATCTCCACAAGAAAAGGTACTCTCTGAAAATCTGCCAAATGAATGAATGGCCAGTCCAAAAACTCACATCTTTCCGGGTCTCATTTTCCACTGCATGAATTCTCTGATCCATTTCCTCTTCCAGCTCACTCAGATGAATGGCTGCCTTGTCCTGAGCCCTGAAATTCAAAATATGCATTGTACACTGGACTAAAAAGTGAAAGAGAAATTCAAAGCTCATCAACCCCAGGTTTCACATTATATAGATGCTCTGTGTGATATATCTTAATCCTTGTATATAATAAACTAAGGTTATCAATGTGACTATTCAGGTGTAAAATGACATTAAATAGCTGAAATAGGTTAAATATCACGCTGGAACAAACAGTAACTAAAGACAGAAAATTTCTGGGAGACACTCACAAATCTACAAATATTGTTGCCACAACTGAGTGAATAACCTAGACAAAGGAAAGAACTTTATAGCAACAGACACTTAGATCGACCAAGTTGTTGTGTACTTGGACTTATGACCCCAAGGGCTCTTCATGCCCCTTTTAAAGAAGCAAGATTAAGACTTGGAAAGAATAGGAAATCTACTGGCAAGGCCTTTAACTGGCTTGGCTTCAGAGTCTGGCTACCATTCTACAACTTTTCTGTTTTGTCAAGTGTTGGTAGAAGACACATTCTGAATTTTTCATGATGGCATCATCAGTTCTTAGGAGTTGACATCATAGGACGGCAATGACCTAACAGCAGATTGCTGTTGACCCTGTAATTACTACCTGACAAAACTTACGCTATTGCAATATTCTCTAGTGTTCTGGATTCCTAACATTCATGATGTCCACTTGTTCATAACATGACTGTGCCACCCAGCTCCTTTGCCACCCAGGTCACAGAACAAGTTAAAGGACCCTATGTGTGCTTGGGAAGGAAGCCGCTTAATACCTCTTCACTGCAATGGCCAGGTTTTCCATTTCTGTGCTCTGGAGTTTGATTTCACGGAGAAAGTTCCTTATTACATGTTCGTACGGCTGGATTAGTCTTGGCTCCACAAGGGTGATGTTCTGATACAGCGTACTAACTTGTTCTTTTCTGCCCAAAATATTAAAATGAAATGGTATCAGTTTAAAAGTAAAGCATAAAAAGCATAGGGAAGAGAAAGATAACTAAAAAAGAAACAGGGATTTAAAAATCCATAGATTGACCTTAGGTTAATGTTAAATGTTTGTATTATAAGTACCAAGAAGTTTTAGGTGTTAGGTTTCAGAGTTAAGGTTTGGGTTTAGAATTTAGGAATTTTATGGACAACTGTTAAGTAATTGTTAAGTACTAATAAATATATGTGTGATAAATAAAAATTTACTGTTACAGGCTATAGATGGATCTGCAGAACATTTTCATAGTAATTGATGGGGAGGTAATGTTTGTGGGGCCACCCCTGGTCCTGAGTTCTATAGGAAAGCAGGCTAAGCAAGCTATGGGGGTGGGGGGGGGGGCTAACTCAGTAAGCAGGACACCTATAAGCCTTTGCATTAGCTCCTGAGGCTGAGTTCCTGTTTTCACTGCTTTTGGTGATGAACTGTTATATGGAATTATGAAGAAAATAAACTCTTTCCTCCTCAACTTGCCTTTGGTTGTGATGCTTCATCAGAGCAATAGTAGCCCTAACTAAGACACGTACTCTGTGTGGATTTTATAATCACTGAACTTTCTATAAGTACGTTTCTCAGCAGATGGGCTGTATACTGATATACTTTGACATGATACATTAGAGATGATACAATCTATCCTTTGTTCTTACTTCACAGGAGAGCCAGGACTCTCATAATTTTACAGGAACTGTGACTGTGACAACACATGATAGTGGCATGATTTTTTATTTACACAAATAACATTTATAATGACTAAAAGACATACCAAGGATTTGAAAAATAGATAATTCCTTATGTCTGAAATTACATAACACCAGCACAAAAGAACTGTTACTAATTTTCATCAAGCTTAAAACTGCTAGGGATAGCTAGTATTCACTAAAAAGGTAAATCCTTTCATACAATCTGGAAACCCAGCAGCAGCATTTGGTTACTTCTTATATTTGATGATCTGTCACTGTGATTTTTATAGTTAATCCTTCAATAATGCAAAAGATCTACTGTCTCCAGACCCTAATATGGAGAGATTACTTTTGAGGTGCAGGCCTTACACTGGAAAAGATAACTGGACAGGACAAGAGACTGAGAAGCTCTCAAGCCTTTCACAGCCATCCACAGCACCTATGGAGAACAATGTGATGACCAGGGATCATTCAGCTACCCTAAACACAAAATTCACATCATCTTCTCCATCCACTTTGTCTAGAATCTGCCAAGGGCAGTATGTTTTCATGTTTGCTTTAGATGTATTTATTATTTTATGTGTGAGTGTTTTGCTCCCATGTTTATTTGTGCACACCATGCATGTCCAAAACTCACAGAAGTCAGAAAAAACAAAAACAAAAACAAAAAAACAAAACTTGAGAAGCTAATGCAAGAGGATATGAGTTCAACCAAGGCCATTCTAGCTAAATTGTAGTAAGTTTTTATTATTACTATTATTATTTATTGTTGTTGTTTATTAGGTAAAAGGAAGAAAAAGAAAGACAAGGACTGAAGTTTGAGGCTAGGCAAAAAGCAGGAAGGGTAGGTCAGGTTACAGACTCTCTTTGGACAGGGCTGAGAAGGTGTTCAGTGACCTTGTAGTTAGTTCTCACAGAGTTCATTCCTTCCTTCTGGCAGTTGCAGACCATCTGTTCCTAGACCCAAGACAAGCCTGAATTATTGACTTACTTTATCAATGTCTTGTGATTTTTACATGTAGGCTAGGTTAGATGGTATGAAACTTAACCACCTCCACCACTTGCCCTTGAAATCCCGTGAGAGTAAGAAATCCCATTTTGTTATTTGGACTTGAAGTTCTTACCTTTCCTTTCAGGATTCCCATTGTGCCATAATTCTTCATGTCCTTCAGACATGAGGAGAATTGAAGGGTCTGTCCCTTCAGGACTCCATCAACACTATCCCAGACAACAGTCTCTCATAATGAAGTTCTTGTCTGTAACTGAATGCTTGCCCCTCCACTACAGGCTGTGATATTGTAATTCTTCTAATAAAGCTTATCTATGGAGTAATTCATCTCAGCTTCCTTTTTACAAAGTTGACATCATCTACACTAGGCAGAAAAGCAACAGGTAAGAAGGCAAGCAGGAAGAACTAGAATAATTGTTCTTTGTTAAAAAAAAAAAAAAAGTTAAAAAATTACTTTGTTACTGTCCCAGCACAGCTAGAGATTGGGATAATAGCAGCAAGCCTGGCTCTCCACTGGTGTCAGAAGAGAAGCCAAACTCCATGGTCTCTGATGAATGATGCATAGCATGCAACTCATAATCATGATCAGCTCTGGCTGTGGTGAGGAAGAAGTGGTACTCTTTATCCATCCTCACCAGATCCCAGATTAACAACTTCACAACTTGAGTATATCATCTATTGGAATGTTCACAACAACCACAGAAGGTGTTTGTATTTGTATACAGTATTTCTGTTAACTTACTTCGCAAATCAGGCATATCTAAAAGTCTGTTATATCATGGCCCCATGCCCAAATTCATGTGTTGAAACCCAAACACTAGAACCTATTTTTTTTTTTGCTACTTCATGACTGCAATTTTCTATCGTTAAGAATTGTATGTTAATATTTATGTTTTCTGAAGGTCTTAGGCAACCTCTATGAAAGAGTTGTTCGACTCCCATGGGGGTCACAACCCACAGGTTGAGAACTACTGCTCTAACTAATTATATTTAAAAGTCTTTTATGAAGATTTTAAGTTAAAATGAGATCATTATGGTTAGTACTAACCCAATCTTACTAGTGATGTTATAGAAAAAGGAGATTTGGACACAGATATATACAGACATATCCATGTGACAACATAAGGGAAGATGGCATCTACAAGTCCAGAACAAAGGCACCAGGACAAACTAACCCTGGTGCCAGATCTTTAGAATATACAATTATAAGAATTTTCTGTTGTTTAAACTAATCATGGTGCTTGATACTGAAAATGTGTGGTCAGCCCACAGGATCCAAGGACACAGCAACTGACTGGCAGTATTGAAAATCTGTTTTATGCTAGAGACCTCATAATTAGCCACTAATATCATACCACTTCTCCACTATGCTGAATACATGGACTTTGGAAGAAATGGGATTCAGAATTAATCAACAGAACTTTAAAACACTATATGACATGAGCTACATACAAACTGTGTTGCTTATTCAGGCATACTCAAAAAAAAAACAAAACAAAAAAAAAACATGTCCACGTTACTTTAAATTCCTTGGAACTTTTTCTTCTAAACAGATTGCTCTGTCTATTCAGAGGTTAATCATGATTTTAAGTAAAACTATTCAAGTTAAGCATTATTAATAAAGCCATAATAGGAAATCACATTATATGTCAAACCCATCATCAATCCTGCCTTTAGAGTTCAGTACAAATACTGGTTGTAAGAATGATCCAGATTGTTATAAAATATTAAAGCAAAAACAAAAACCTCTTCTCTGAGATTGTCCCAAGCAATTTTAATGCACATAAAGACCATTCAAGTTTTTACCTGTATCATCTAGACTAGCAGAACAAAACCTAGACATACTATGTGCTGTGAATCTGTGAGGACAAGAGTTCCACAGAGTCCTTATTTACCACCCAACTGCACAACAATGAAACATTCAGTTGCAGAAGTCTCAACAGGTTCTTCACTTTCTGTAAATGTCTAAAGTAAGAACAAATTATAATATGTATTCCATTGGATCACTTTCTGATTCATGCTAGGGATAATTTATAGTAAGTTATATGCATAGATTAATTTTAAAACAATTATTGATAGAAAATGTGTATACTACACTATCAATTATTATATCAGAATGGCCTGGATCCTCATCTGCCCTACTTTGTACACCAGGGACTTGTCTAAGGTGCCAAAAGTTATGGGTTCAATCCTCAGCACCACATAAACTGGATGTGGTAGCACACACCAATAATCCCAGCACTCAGGAGGATCAGAAAGCCTAGGCCATCCTGGGCTATATAATGAGTTGGGCACTAGACTGGACACCATATGATATGGTCCCAAAAAGAAATCCAAAACAAAAGAGATTCCATCTGGCTCAGTTCTCTAAGCAGGAACTAGGTCTTCACATCACAGCAAGAAAATAATACTTGATCGCTCTGGATATGAGTTGAATGTTGTATCCTGAACAAGAAGCATAACTGTGAATTCTTTAGTGATCTGGTGTGATGACCTGATGTCATGATAGTCTTTTGTTATAAGAGTATATCTGTAATCTGCCTCCCCGAGCACATTCACTCTTGATGTCATCAGTTAAAATAGCAGAGAATATACAACTGCTGAACAGAGCTCTCAGTGTGGGGAGCACAGGTCCAAGAAAAGTATGGGCTATCTAAGGCAATTACTCTTGGACTCAAAAATACCATGGAGACTTACTTATAGGTGGGTTTCGCAAACATTAGATAAAGATTAAGGGCCAGGTGATATGTGTTAGTCAAGATCAATAACTAAGTAAAGAAATTCTACTTCTGTGCTAATAGAACCATTAACAAGGAAAGCAATCTAAAGCATGTCCGAAGTATCAAATGGTAGCCTGGTAAAAAGGCACACTGAACTAAGGAGGAGTGTTAGATACTTAAAATCCGAGCCTGACTTATTTTAAGTTCAATAAATCAAATCATAATTTGTATGAAAGATAGATTTAGTGATTTTTTCTGATGAAAAAAGTACAACTTAAAATTTTAAAAAAGATACTGGCATATCAGCATTTTAAGTTGTAAATATTAGCATTGAAGTAAGGTAAGAAACTAGAAATACTTGAGGAAAAAAAGAAAATCAAATAGAACATGTAAAATGTTTAAAGGGTCACACATTTATTTTCATAAAACAAACATTTCTCTTAGACTGTGTATGTTCGTGTTTGTATCTGCAGTGGACTGGGATTCTCCTGCAAATGTCCCACACTTGGTTTCAGGGCACTCCTACAAAACAGCCAAATGCAGGCAGCACAGCTCCAAATAGCAAGAGTGACCCAGAATAACTAGAAATGTTGCTTGGAAAATTGGCCCTCACAGTACAAGCCCTGCATATATAAGCATTAAACTAGAAGGCTGGACTATTTATTGAAAAGAAGCATTATACAGATCCTGAATCTGTGAACAAAATCAAACTGCACTAACCAAGTCTATCTTTATCATTACAATTAGGAAATATCACAAGAAAACTAAGACTCTAATCCTAACATCCAAGCACAGGAAATTAACATACCCATGCAATTCATGAGGTATCATGAGATTCTGGAAATAAATCAAACTAAATTCTATCCAACATAAGCTCATACATAGTTGAAAAGTTCTTTGAAGATAGGTCAGTACAGAACAGGTGAGTGTGTTTGGGCACGGTTAATACTTGGAGCATATGAAGTTACCAACAGGCAGTAGAAAGGGTGTGTGTTTGTGTGTGTGTGTGTGTGTGTGTGTGTGTGTGTGTGTGTGTGTGTGTGT
>CAJQZJ010012348.1:498678-535106 GCA_907164525.1 Lophiomys imhausi | reverse complement strand
TGTGTGTGTGTGTGTGTGTGTGTGTGTGTGTGTGTGTGTGTGTGTGTAGTTGACTGTTTTAGATACAGTCCTCAGCCTGAATAGTGGACTATGTGGGAGACATTAACTACTTACCCCAACAAGATGAGCCAGTCCAGTGAGCTGGGCTTCCCTGGCTCTCTTCTCCTGCTGAATGATCAAAGGAAAATCTCATCCAAGGCCCCTTACCCAAATACATCTCTGGCAGTTAAAGCTACAGAAACACATTTTAAATAAAGTAGTTATCTGGGCCTTCTATTCCCCTAAAAGTTTTAATAAGGAAAGTTCCTGAAAGGTGAGAAAATTAACTAGATTCACTCAAACAATAGGAATTTAGTATGCAAATGGCTTCTTTTCAAAACCACTGACATTTAGTATTTGGAAGTCTGCCAATAAAATAGAAAGAACAGAAGACAGTGTGCTGCAGGTTTAGAGGAGGCACTGTTATCTTCTGACGTCATGGATTCACAGAGAGCAGCATGTGCATTAGAGTTTAGCCAGATTTAAATTTAACCTCAACCACCATAACTTTCCATGCAAGAACCAATACTTAACCTCCCTTGCTTAAATTCCTGCAGCCACAATGGGACAGTGGGTGTAACAGTGGTACTGACATTTATATGTACTGTAAGGTCAAACCTTTACTGACTTCCACAATGTAAATACTCTATTTTCTGCTCCTCATTGATAAATAACTAGATTTATAAAAAAAGAAAGAGACAGTCAGCTCCTTCAGAGCTCTCCTGCTCCTGAGCAACTGAGGAGTCAATGCTTTGCCTGCAGTGTTTCAATAAGTTGTCATTTAAGTTTAAGTTTACAAGCCATGTTTTAATTAAATGGCAATGCACTTATGTTCTGTAAAAAAAGCCTTCTGACACCAACAGACTAACAAAACCAAACAAAAAGATCTATTAATCTATTAATAAAAAAAATCAAACTTCCCTTTATCCAAATCATTGATAATGCCTAACTGCTCAAATGTTTTGCTGTCATAACCAAAAGGAGGATGAAATTATTAACTAAATAATGGAGGGAATGTTAGCACCAAAAATAGACACTGAGGAAATCTAGAAAATAAATACAGACTTAGTTGATAATAACAGACAGATGATATCACTTCATTACATTGAACATACTACATTAAAGCAGGATGAATAGAAGGGAAAGCAGATATGCACTATATGGACACTACACTTTCCATTTCTTCATTGTATCTGAAGACTCTCAGAAAAAAACAAAATAAAACATGTATTTTAAAACAAAACCTCAGTCAACATTTATACTCCACAACAATGTCCTATGGTGGTATCATTTACCACATGAAAAGCAGAGATGTAAACTGGAAAATGCAATATTATCTAGGTCTTATAGAAGTTCACTGATTAACCACCTCCAAAGTATGGCTATACCACAAGATCAAGGAACTGACCCTCTCAATTCCATGTAATTATGATTTCAGATGTTTTTGTACAAATTCAAAGAGCTAGTCATGTTTTCTCCACAAAAGAAACTTCACAGAAGTAAATGAGCTGGTTTTCTAGAGGCATAAAGAGATGTTTTAAAAAGTCATGCGTGCTAATTCCTATAATGATTTGATCTTTTCTATCTACTAAATAGAATCAAAGTAAAATGTTCACAAGTTCATAATGCCAACGGCAAGCATCTAATCTTATTAAAAATGCTGCTAAAGGGGCTGGAGAGATGGTTCAGCAGTTAAGAGCACTGGCTGCTCTTCCAGAGGTCCTGAGTTCAAGTCCCAGCAACTACATGGTAGCTCACAACTATCTACAATGTGATCTGACGTCCCCTTCTGGCTGCAGTTGTACATGCAGATAGAGTACTCATATACATAAAATAAATAAATCTTAAAAATATATATATGCTGCTATAGATCTGGCAAGATGGCTCATACTTGAAGGGGAGAATTAACACCCACAGCTGTCTCTGACCTATACACACACAGAGAGGGGGGGGGAGGGAGAGAGAGAGGGAAGAGAGAGAGACATACAAAATAATAATATTTTAGTAAATTAAGAAATGTATGGGAATCTTTATATAGATTCTTTTGGTTTGGGGGGATTTTTTTGCAAAAGACAGGACTATATTCTTTATCATAAATGAATAACATTTCACTGCATATGCATATCATATTTTTATGTTACTAGACACTGATGGACACCTAAAACTCCTTGCTATTCCTACCTTTTGTCTGCTTTGTGGTAGTGTTGGCAAGGGAGAGATTCCTTTCCTTCTCTTTTTCCCTCACCACCAAAGGCCAGTGGTGGTCAGGAGATCTGGCTTTAAAGGGTTACAAGAACAGGAGAGCTGTTCCTGCCCCTCACATGCTGCAGCACTGGGGAGAGTAGTTCCTGCATCTTGCGTGGGCAGCACAGTATACAGCTGGCCCTGAACGCAGAGGTTGTGAATGAACCATCCTGAGGGAGTGAGTGTGGAAAAGTCAGCCCTGACTTCTGTCTGTTTTGTGGAGATGTTGGCAAGGGAGAGATTCCTTTACTCTCTTGCCCTCGACATAGGTAGCAGGTGGGCAAATTGGCTCTGATGGGGTCATGAAAGCAGGAGAGTTGGTCCAACTGCTTACCTGCTGCAGCAATTGGGAGAAGCAGGCCCTGCAAGTAGGGGTTACAGGCCCAGTTCCAGGGCTTTGAGTTGGCCCACACCAACACACACCCATGAATAAACTGCAAGAGTACATGAAGAGCAGTTCCACAGACCCAAAACTACAGGATCTCCATGACACAGAACAAAAACAGCATATCTGAGAAAAGTTCCAGTGAGGTTACAGTATTGAGAAAGTAGCAGAAGCCAGAGGCCTCATATCAGACCAAGGAGGCATTATAATAAACATTTGCAAGCAAAAACATGGACAAAAGGGGATACTGTGAAAGACAATGAGACACACTACAGCTTCCACAATGAGTATTTTTTTATGTTGGGGAGGTTACAAGGATGGAGGGTAGGTCTTGAGGTAGGTGGGAGGTGAGAGGGAACAGAGTGAATAATGTGAAATTCATAACATAAAAAATAATAAGAAGAAAGAAATGAAAAAATCCTTGCTGTTATGGGCACTACAATAATAAATACAGGTTGAGGAGAGTGCAAAAAGTGGGCGCCAGAAGGAGATTGAAAATATGGTATTCAAACACACTTAGATAAAAGCGGACAATTTTAACGTCTATGGTAAAAGAAGAAATCAAAGCTCATAACAAACTGAAATGGAATTTATGAGTAACCTAAAAAGAGAAATTTGACGGATTCCAACACAAAGCGATGAAAATACTATCTCTAATTTGATCAGCACACAGAGCATCCACGTGTTAAAATTATTACACATATTAATGTTGACCAATTTTTCTAATATTTATGGCGACTGAATCGTTAACTGTCTGATTTGACCATTACACACTGCAGATATGCATATGTGTACTAAGTTAGCAAGTTTTACCCCATAAGTGTATCCAACTAGCAAAATAACTAATGAAAGAAGAACTCTGTGAAGTAGAAATGTACCTGGAGTTTATGCACAGCTGCAAAAAGACAGGCTGGGTATTCCTCACACTAAGAACACAGAAGTAGTCAAAGTTTTCACTCTTTGCATACAGTAGCAGGATCAAAGCATGATCTTTCTTTTAGTCACTGTAGTGACCTTTGTTTTGAAGATATTTATATCTTCAAAGAATAACTCAGTATATCATTACAGATAGCATCTATTTTTTTAAAGTTTCATAAGCTATATGATAATTTTTTCAAAATTGGTTGAAAAATATGAACCAATTTTAGGAGCTGGAGTAAAGTGGAAACCAAAATACACTAAGGAACTACACATACTGATGAGGAGACCTTGTTGGCTAAATTTAATTTTAGAATTCAGTCATCAAAATTGAAAATATCTCAACCAATAAGAACAATGTTTTGATGGGCCCTCTATTTTTCATTGATTTGATTTACATTCAGTTATACTCCATACCAGAATAGAATGAACCTATAAAGTCAACAATTTTGAGTTTAAAAGGATGAAAATCATAAGAATATTAAATGGAGACATTTCCTTGCCTTATAGAAGGTAAATCAAAGTACTCATCAAAAAAGAACTTTGAAAAAAAAAGACTGCTGCAATGGTAAACATGAGTCCCCATGCATGCACATGTCACCACTGGTTTTCAGACTAAAAGAGAAAAATAGCAAAAAGCACACTCATTCCTTCTGCAACTACATACACTTCAACAGGAGTATTCCTAGTCAAAAACAGTCTCATCTACAGAGAATAGTCAACTGCTAAAACTGCTAATGTCTGCAAATATTAATTTAATATTCATAGTAACAATAATCTTAATCATGCAACTATCAACACAGCAAGCAACAGCAGCAGAGCAGAACAGGATCACACTGAAGAAGACACTCCTTTGAATAGAATGAAACACAGACATGGGTAAAGGTAACCAGAGTTCACATGGCTGAGATGCCTAAGTCCTGAGGAGCTAGGACTAGACACACCTGCACTATCCGAGAAATCTTTATGTATGTCAGAGATAACATTCTTTTAGGAAATATTTTGGATGGAATCATTTTATAAAATTACCTACAATAAGAAAAGTAATTTGTCAGATTAGGAAATAATATTCCAATAAAATCATATAATTTAAAATATACTAACCATCCTTACTCTCAGTATCTTGCCACAGTGACAGCAAATAAACATTATTTCTGTACCACATGATCAGGAGGGTTTGAATAAACCAGATTCTGTCCCAGTAATGGGAATGTCGATCTCAACCAATTAGCCAAGGCCTTTAACACAAAGTACTGACCTCCAAATAAAACAGAATTCCACTGCTGACCTACACTTCTCCCAGAGACTCCTTCTGTCTCTAGCCTTCCACCCAGACTCAGGCAGTTTGGACCAGCTTCCGTGACAAATGAATTCTTTGAAATCAGCAAGACTCCTCATCAAGCCAGAACAGGTGATATATGCACAAGTGTGTATTTACTCAAACAGGGTTCTGCTTCTCCCTAAAGAACTCTACTATTAAAGTAGTGTAAGTCACTGCATGCTGTCTGGAGCTTAACTACACAGAAACAAACTCACCAGCTTCTCAGGGCAAGGTTATATTAACTACAAGAACTGGACCCAAACTTCAGTTTCTGTTGAACAATCATCAACACATTCCCACTTTCTAAGGCTCCTATTTTAATTTTAGTCAGTATGCCAACCTGGATAACAGGTTTGCAACCTATAACCCAGTCACCTCACTGTACCTTGCAGGAGAGAGGTGGTGCCCTGTCCTTTTACATTAACACAAAATCCTCAAATTTTCACTCAGAATCATTGAAATGCTCTATAAGGCTTTCTTCAAGTCTCATATGAGTCTGTATCTAAGCAGACCACATATAGCTGTACCTGGCAGTCTGAGAATGACAGCTACACTGGATCACACCTCTTGATCCATGGTTTTCTACTGGACAGAGGATGATGCTGCCCTTCACTGGGCTTTCTCAGATGTTTGTGTACTCACTCTGTTCTTGAAATGAATAAGCAGCCACAACTAACACCCCATTCCTTCAATCTACCTTCAGGAAAAGCCTTTATTTTCATTTTTCTTCAAACATCTACATGTTTTTGGTTGTGAGCCTAGCCTTTAATGGCTGAGCCATCTCTCCAGCCCATACATGTTTTTAAAATACTGAATTTTGAATATTAAGCAATTAACATGACATTTATTCTGTAGTTTTTCATTTAGGCTGTTAATGTTTTTTGGGTTTTTTTGTTTTTGTTTTTTTTGTTTTGTTTTTTTAGTATTATGGTTACAGAAGTATACAGACATGACCTGAGGAAAAAGCAGGTTAGAAAACAGAAAAAAAAAATGAGACATGAGAATGAAAAGAAGCCCCTCATCTTGGAGTCTGGTTGAAGCCTCTTATTAGCTGAGAATCAGAAAGTCCAACACAGGTCCTATTCACTACCTGCCCTGCATCAGTATTTCATGGAACCTGACCATGAACCTCAGAGTCACTGACAAAACCTGATGAGCCCCATACAAACTTTTGAAGATATTTAGAGAGAAATCTCCTAAGCCTAGAGAAGTTTTATTCCTAGGGTAAGATTTTTCACCTATTCCTAGCTAACCTGAGACCAATCTGACACTCAGTTCCCATACCAATACATAGTGGCCCCAAGACTGAACAGCAAGCACTGTTTTTTTGGCCCACAAACTAACAAGTTGGAATAACAACAAACAAAAACCCAAACAAGCACTCAACAAATGTGAGACCAGACCAGAAAACACTACCAATGACCAAATTCTACATGTCTAAGACCCATTACAAAAGGTCTTTTTGATTGGATTATTTGGTTTCTTGGCATTTAATTTCTTGAGTTCTTTATAAATTTTGGATATTAGCCTTCTGTCAGATGTGGGGTTAGTAAAGATTTTTTCCCAATCTGTAGGTTGCCGTTTTGTTCGAATGACATTGTCTTTTGTCTTACAGAAGCTTTTCAGTTTCATGAGGTCCCATTTATTGATTGTTGGTCTTAGACCCTGAGCTGTTGGTGTTCTGTTCAGGAAGTTGTCACCTGTGCCGATGAGTTCCAGAGTTTTCCCCACTTTCTCTTCCATTAGAGACCTCCAACCCAATGTAGCCCAACATGAATGGGAAAGAGACAAGGCAATGAAAGATTCTAAAATAGTGTATTTCTTAATAAATTTACTTAGTATGAGGCATCAACTTATGCAAAACCTGGTCACAACTGTCCTGTCTTATTTATTTCCTCCCCTGCTCTTAGGGTCTTGTCATTGGAAAACAAGCTGCTGGTCCAGGTTCTTCCTCCTGTTAGACGTCTTAGTCATAGTGCTAATAGTAACTAATACAATTAATAACTAATAATAGTAACTAATACAATTATCTTCCTTCCTTGATTCCTCAATATTGCCCTACTCCTTCCCCAGATAAAGTTCTGATTCATTCCTGTTACTTTTCTTTTGCTGTCATGTACACCATGACCAAAGCATTTTATAGATGTAAGGGTTTATCTGTGCATGTGGTTTCAGATGGTTAGAATACATGTTGGCAGAGCGGAAGAGGTAAGAAAGGCAGCTGAAACAACCAGCTAAAAGTTCACATCTTGAACCTCAAGCAGTAAATCTCAAGAGTAAACTCAAAATTCAAGGGTCTTCAAAGTCTCAAAGCTTGCCTCCAATGATATATCTTCCCCAAAAGGCCACAATTCCTAAGCCTCCCCAAGCAGCATCACCTACTGAGCCCCAAGTAGTCAGATGCCAAGAATACAGCAGACAACTGAATTAAACCACCCCAGTTAAAAAATTGATTTTGCTAAATGCACGTATTGTCAAACCCATTACAAAGATGATTTATATTCCTTTACACAGCCATTTAATTTCTTCTCTAATCTCAAAATTATCACAGACTATGGAGTTTAAACCTAAAATCACTTAATATTTTTATTTGGATGATCTAAAATGCAAAAGTTGTCAGCACCACTACGCTTTACCTCTATGGGAAGGAAGCATTCTTATATCTAGTATATTTCAGTTTTAAATTGGATATGTTTATACCCTAAGACAAGCATGGGGTCACACACCATCAAATAAGGTTATAATACCATTTTGGGAACAAGCTAGAATGCCACATCTTCTTGGGAGGGTTCATTATTCTGGAAGAAGAAAACATAATATTTTATACCAAAACAACCCAATATATCACATAGTAAAATGAACAAGTACCATTTTTCTTAAAGATTAAAATTCAAGACTTTGGGGCTACAGCGATGGCTCAGCAGTTAAAAGCATTCGCTGCTCTTCCGGAGGAACTGAGTTTGGTTCCCAGCACCCACATCAGGCAGCTCACAACTATTTCTAATTCAATCTCTAGCCAGATCCAATACTTCCAGTCTATGAGGGCACCTGTATTCAAGTGCACATACCCACAGACAGATACAAATAATTTAAAATAAAACAAATATTTTTTAAATCCTCAAAACATCAAAGAATATTCTCATTTGCAGCAGTTCACAATTTATCGTTTCCTCCAAATAATCAACTGGTCTTTAAATATTATTTAAAGAAATATCTGAGAAATGTTATGGGCACACATACACAGCTTGTTGAGGATGTAAATTCCATCCTTCCTCAGGTTTTTCCCCAGAGGTCTGGAACAATGCCTAAGATAGTATTTGGCATCTGTGGGACATTCAAAAGAGTGTGTAGGAGGAATTTGCCTAAAAGAATGCAGCAGAATATAAATAACAAAAAGTTGTACAGTTTTTATTTTCTTGTGTTTTTTAATCAAGTGTAGGTGGAAGAAAGAAAAAGTGAACCACTGTATGAGGAAGTAGACTGCCAGCAACCCAACTTACCAAAACAGTTTATTGCTGCCATGGCAATAATCAGGTGGCTCAATTCAGTTTAGTTCATTTTCACTTTAACAACGCAGGAAGGCAAACATTGCACTCGTTAACTTCCCATCAGAAGGGCTTAGGAGAAGAGTGACACTGATACATTTAATGACTTCTGACAGCTTTTGGAAAGACACGGTGATAACCATCCACTAGGTATGTTAAGTCCCGGTTTGTGAGCTGATTCTAGAAAAGTCAATATAATCTTGAGAGGTTAAGTGTCAAACATCTGCTGTTAAAATCTACTGAGGAAAAAAGGAGAATGATCATACTCACACACAGTACCTCTCCTTACTTCTCATTTTTAAATTGTTAACTTTAAAAAGTTAATTGGATGTGATGGGAAGATGGCTTGAAGAAAAGACATAGCCTGCAGCAACAGTGTTCACATTTTTTCTACTTCCCTGGTTGAGACATTGTGGAGTGTGTTTGTTTTTCCCCCACGTGTATTGTGAGGATTAACCCTCACACCCAGTTTCTCAACAGAACGTCACAGTGAGTCACTTGGCCTCCCTGCTCAAAATTCCCTTACTCAACTGGGGGACGAAACTAGGATGAAGAAGCTAGTGCTGTGAAGCAAGGAGTCTGACATGTCCCAGGACCATTTCCTTTCTCTGAGAAATGAGACTCAGATATACTAACTGCCTCTAAAAGTGAAGCCTTTTGGGTCTTAATAACAACAGTTAGAGCTCAATAAAATCGCAGCCAAATTCCAAACACAAAGCAGAAAAACTTCCAGAGAAAAGCAGAAATGCATGGAAGCTGGGAGTGAAGCTCTCTGATCCTAAGACCGCCCATGTACTCCTCCCCCATTGAGAATAAAGTTAATAACTTGATAATAAGTTATTTTTGTCCTGTCTGTAAGGTCAGAGAATATGTGGTGTGATTGTGTCATTTTATCTACTGAATAAAACTGATTTTTCAGCTTACAAGACCTGGAATCAAATTTCTGTTTTAAATTAACTGAGCAAATCCCTTGAGACTCCTGCATTTAAATTACCAGGATTCTGGAGAGACCCAGAGAGGAAAAGAACAACACATGAACTGGAACAGAACCAACCAAACTAGAACCCTAGAGGCTTATAGAGACTAAAATACTAACCAAAAAAGAAGAAAGAAGCTTAGACTAGACCTAAACACACCTATAGGCAACTGGGTCTTTATACAGATCCCTTTGCAAGGGGGGCAGGCAGTCTCAGTCATGGACTCTGTTACCTATTAATGGAACACTTTACCCAAGCTGAGCTGCCATGTACGGCCCCAGAGAAAGAGTAAGTAAGCTCTTAGCACTCATGGGACTGATGAACTGAATGGGGCTGATATGTGGTGGCCCCCCACATCGGATGAGAAGGATAGGTGGGAGAAGGGGTAGAGGATGGGCAGGGGATACCGGGAGGGAAGGAAGGTGAGGGATTGTGATCGAGATGTAACTTGAATTAATAAATAAATGTCAATTTTTAAAAACTTTCCAGGATTCTTTCAGTCAGAAACAGACAAAGCTACATCCTAAAGTATCCTGTAAATAAAACGAGTGATATAGTACACTTCAATGAGTATGTGTTCCCAGTAATATTGCAGTTTATTTTTCGGCATTTGCAAACAACAAATGCACAACTATTATATAGGATAACAAGCTGGCAACCTGCCTCTGAGTGCATCAAGGAAGCAACATAGAAGGTGACCAGTCAGGTCATTGAGCCACCAGGAGTGTGCCAGCCTCGGCCGCGCCAAAGGCTACACGAGTTAGTCACAATCCTTGCAGGAAACCTCACTCCCTGAACTCCTTCCCACCAGCTCTCTTTGCCTTTTCCTTTACGGAGGAGTCGCCGCCAGTAGTTGAACAGAAAAAGCAATTCTCAGATCCCGGGTCGCGGGTACGAAGCGCATGCCTCCAGCGTTCGACCAACCACTCACCTGGGAATGAGCTGTGCCTCGTCTCCGAGGCGCTCGTGGAAGTCCCGCCACCCCGGACCGGAGCTCTCCGGTTCTGCCGCGTCCCAGGCGACCTGAGTTTCCGCACTGTCCTGCTCGAGCGCTCCCCGGAGGCCCCGCGCGAACTCCGGGAAGGTGATGGCGCCATCGCGGTCGGTGTCGAGCCCTAGGAACACTGCCTCCGCTTCGGTCTCGGCCACGTGCAGCTCCGCGCACAGAGCGCCGAACTCCGCACGCTCCAGGCGCCCGGAGCAGTTCGTGTCGTAGGTGGCGAAGACCGAGCGCAGCTGCGCCAGCTCCTCGGGGTCCCCGTCCGTCTCCATGGCGCCGCTGGCCACCACAGGGCACGGTGCTCCGGGGATCCGCCAGTGGAGCAGGTCCGGCCGGTTCCGCCACCTGTCGCGGGCGGGGATGTCCGGGAGAGGCGGGGCGCAGGCAGTCTCCTGCCACCAGCTGCAGCCGACCCAAGGCTGCCCTGAACTACCAAGATCCACTTGCCGCCACCCTAGGGGTTGGCTCCACCCTTCCTTACAGCAAAGCCACAGAGTAACTCCCTAGCTTTCTTCAGCAGCAGCTGGACATTCTCTCTGTTGGGCTTTGAGCGGTTTAATAGGAACTAGAGGCACTCTGCACTCAAATTTTCCTTCTCTGCACCCCAGATAAGGATAGTGCTTGCTTGAGCATGGAGTACTAAGTCCCTGACAAAAGAGGAAAAGGTAGGTGGGGATAAGATTCCAAATTGGCTAAAGTTATTGGCCCTGTATTCTCTCTTAATTCCAGACACGTGATAACTGCCTATATACAGGTTTCCTTTGTAAAAATCAAAGAAAAATGTATATAGGTTGCCATTGTCATATTGATCTCTCATATCCTTAAACCAAAACAAATTTTGTCACTCCATGACTTCTCGGCCTTAGAGAAAATACCAAAATCACTTAGAGTTAGCATTCTTTTTAAAAGTGTATTGAAAAAAATTTTGTACATATATTTTAATCACAATTTCCCTTCCCCCCAACTTCTTCCAGGTCCTCCCCTCCTTCCCCACCCAACTTCATGCTCTTTCTCTCTCAAGAAACAAACAAAACGTCCAAACAAGAGGAAAATAGCTAAATCAAAAACAAAACAAGAAGCCCAGGGCAGAGCAGGGGGCAAGTGCTTTGATTATTGTTGGCCAACTACTCCTGGGCACCTGGCCTGAACTGGAGAGTGGTTGATATACCCAGTGACACTCCACTGGAGAAAACTGATTTTCCATCTGCCAGCAGCTACCAATAGCATGTGGGTTTTTGTTGTTGTTGCTGTTTGTTTGTTTGTTTGTTTGTTTGTTTTTTATTAGGAATTGGGATTTGCATTTCAGTGTTCAGATGTTTTTCTGCTTGAGCATGTACAGATATTGTGTGTTCTGCCACAGTCTTGTCAGTTCATACATGTATTAGTCCTATTATATGTGAATGACACTGTTGCCTTCAAGTCACCTACTCTTACAATCTTCCTGTCACCTTTTCCACACAGATCTCTGGACCTTTAGGAGAGGGGTTTGATAAGGCCATCCGATTTAGGGCTGAGTGCTCCACAGAATGTCTGTGTGCATTGCTCAGTTGTGGGTCTGTGTAATTAACATCTACTGCAAGAAGACACTTCTCTGATGAGGGTTGAGCAAGGCACTGATTTATGGACATAGTAATATATCGTTAAGAGTCATTTTATTGCTATGTTCTTTAGCAGAACAACAGTAGTGGGTTTTTGCCTAGGCCCATGACATATCTAGTTGTGGTTTGTGGCCACTTTGGCAGTGTCAGGTATGATTTCCATCTCATAGAGTGGCCCTTAAATCCAATCAAAAGGTCACTCCCCTGACATTTGTGCTAGGACATGCACCAGTGTATCTTAAAGGCAGGTCACTGTTATAGGTCAAAGGGTTCAGATCATATTCTTTAAACAAAACTTTTGGGTATTACATAATCCTCTAGTTTTAAACATTTGTACTGGCAATTAACTGTGTCCTTGATACTGACTCCTTCCTGCATAGTGTCTTTAAAACTTCTGGTTTTGTTCTTGTCCAGATAAGTTACTCAAGCCTCTTATCCCAACACCAGGGATACTGAGGCAAGAGGATTGCTATGAGTTTATGGCCAGTTTTGGCTACAGAGCAACACTTAGTCACATAATAATAACAGTAACAATAATTGCAACAAATTATTGTTTCCATTTCCAGGAAATCCTCAGTCTGCCATAAAACTCATTTAAAGGTTTCTTTGTGTGAAGCTCCTGGACTCTGAAAATACATTTGGATTATTTTTATGATAGTTTCTCTATCTTTGCTACCTGCAACATGCGAAGCCTCTCTATTGAGGCTAAAGATTTCCTAAATGGAAATCCCATGATCTTTGGCATTTCCAACATCTGTAAAACTCACTGAAATTTAGGCTTCACTTTCACAGCTTCATGCAGTGGCCAGTGAGGGCCCCATTACAGGCACACAAACCCTGCCATATACTGCCACTTCACAGACTTCAGCACCCTTCAATCCTAAACTGTCCATGTCAATAGAATCAGTACAATGTAGATGACACTGACAAGTTCTACTTCCAGCTCTGGATGAAGCCTGGCTCCCTACGGTTGTATTGGCCTCTGTGTACTAGCACCAACACTGAGCAATGCTTCCTTATGTGGTTGTTTTTGGACAGGGAACAGTTTCAGGTATTAGTTTCAGTTTAGGCTCTCACCTTTACAATATGGACCATTCTTGGGTGAGGTGCTGCCCTCAGGGAATCTTTTACCCCAGAACAGAGCACAGATTTTCTCTTTAGTGATGCTAATTCTTCAATACTACAGATGCTTCCTCATCCACATTCTCTTTTAAACTGGTGGTCATACAACTTTCCTCTCCAGTTGTCACATTTTTCCTAGCTTTCTGCTCCATTTTTTGCTCACTTGCTGGGTGAAAATGGTGAGCAATTACCATGACAGTATCAAACAATTAGTCCCTTATCTTTAAATTCTTCTTCAATCTAATGCTCAAGGCACGGGCAGAAGACTGCCACATTCCTCACCAGAATATGGCACAAATGATTCCTAGCTCAGTTTCTGATAGATTCTGTTTCCTTAAGAACCTCATGAGATGGGTGTCCACTGTCTGTGTGTCTCTTGGCATTCTAGTCTTCTAAGCTTTCACCAGAGTAGCCAGGAAGCTCTATGGACACTATTCAAGGCCTTTTTTACTCCAGTTCTAAATTCTTACACATTCTACTCACAAGCCATTTGTAAAGCCTTAAGAACTTGGTCAGGTTTGTCACTGCAACAGGACCAATTATTTTCTGTATTATTTACTTGACATCTTCTGTGTTTTGAGCACAACACTTTTCCTGGGGATATCAAACATACTAGTTTACTCACCCCAGACAAGGAACCCATGGCAGACTAAAGTATGGATACTGCCGAATCCCAACTTAGTGAACCAAACAGTTTTATTGGATTATTTACAGAAATATGAGTGGGGAGTTACTGACAGGAGAAAGAGATGACTCAAAGATTGTTGGATCAACAAAGCCCATGCCAGCATTAGTGACAGATCACCAAAGTTGTAAACCTGAAGCACATTGCACAGCCTACAAGCAGGCATCATCAGGTTGAAGAATGTCCCTTCCAGGTGGCTTAGTGGTCTACACATCTTCCTGGAGGCTTGTCTGGTGTCTACTGCTTCTTTTCTGGTTGGCCTGTCTGGAAATGACTTTCAGTAATCTTTACTGTTTACTATTGGGTTCCTACCAAATCTAGTCCAGTTCAGGTATTTCCTGTAGTTATTTTGAATTGTTTACTTTCTGTTTTAAGGAGCTTCTCTGAAGGTTGCATTGTTTCAGTCTCAGAGAAAACAGCTATACTACATTGTCACAACAGAATGCAAAATAAATTTAAGGATGGAAAGATTTACTGTGGTTTACATGTCCAAGGGATACAAACTATCATGGTAGAAAAGGCACAGGGGTAAGAGCAGGAGGCAGCTGCTCTGACTGCACCAAGCAAAGACAGATGAATGCTTGGGCCTTATTTCTCTTTTGTATTCAGTCCAGAAGTGAGGTTTCAACCTATGGAATGGTACTATCCCTATTTAAAATGAATCTTCCACCTCAATTAATCTAATCTAGATAATACATCACAGTTGTGGCCAGAAGCTTGCCTCTTCTGGAATCTAGATCCTGTCAAATTATCAGTATTAACTATCATACTCAGAATTTCGGGTTTATTTTCCCCTCAGGATGGATTAGTTTGTTTATCACTGGAGTTTTTAAAATATGGGGATTGTGGAGGAGTCTGCCTCCTTCTGGGCAAATGCCATTAATCATAAAGCTCAATGCTGAAATTCAGAGGGAGTCTTCCTCCTTGAATTGTGGACTGGGTGTGACCACACTCAGAGGGATCAATGCTCACTGAATGGTAGACTGGGTATGGGCACACACACAGAACTCTATGAGTTCTAAGACTTTTATAGCCCTACCCATAAATGTAGCTAGTAAATTATGATAGCCATTCTACTAGAAGTCCTCATCTCAACAGCCGAATCCCTAACTGAGTATAGTAATGTGTGGTCAGAAGCCTAACATAACACACCAGTGGACTTTCTCATTACTGCAACGGACTTTATCATAAACAGTAATGTCATGTATTTCTTGTTTATTCTAAAGAGATTTTTTCCATGTATGTAAAAACTGTCTAGGTTGATAATACCTTTAAAGTTTTACATGATTAAAGTGAATTTTGTAAACTCAACCTCATGCACTTAGACAGTAGTGCGTATGTTTTGAAGACAAATGAGTTAACTTTTTTTGTACTGCTTATGTTAAAGTGTTTTCTTAAAGATTGTTTAGACAAGTTCATTCATGATTAAAACTCAGTGTTTCTTTTTTTATTACTATTAATTTTTTCAAGTTATATCATGATCAAACTCCCCTCTCTCCCCACTTCCAGGTACCAGCCTCCCTCCTACCCACTTCCCCATCTCTGTCCTCTCTTTCTCTTCAGATAAGGGGAGACCCCATATGTCAAACCTTCTCAGTTTATCAGTCACTTGATGGCTAAGTGCTTCCTTTTGTACTGGGGTTTAATATGGCAGCCCAACTAGGATAAGGCACTCCACTAAGAAGCAACAGGGTCCATGACTCGCTGCTGAGCACCCAGTTTTTCTTAACTCTTTTTTGACCTGCTTTTCCCTTTCCCTGACCTTTTCATTAGAGTCATCAAGAAACACAGATATTAAAAATGTCACATGCAAACATCTTATTTCCACTAATGTTAACATACTCTAGATGAGGTTTTTTTTTCTTTCCATTTCCTAATAATGTAGCTTTATACACAGTCATTTTAAACAGTACTTGTTTATTTGCACATAAGTTCTTTGTCACCCACTTGAGCACGATTCAGTTAGGTTGGTTTTTGTTTTTGTTTTTGTTTTAACCCTTTGCACACAAGTATCATCATTTTATTGAAAGTATTGGATCAGTGACTGACGCTTACATCTTGAAGAGTCAAAGTAGTTCTGAAGATCTTGTTTGGCCTTGCTGTATAATGAGTAATTTATAAAGACGTTTAATTATTATAATTCTGCAAGCTAGGGAGTCTAGTATCAAGCTTTTGTCATCTGGTGGGAGCCTTTTGGGCACAACATCCCATGGCAAAAATATGAAGTTCAAGAGAGGTCATGAGAAAGAGTGTTCTTTTACAACAAACCAGTCTTGCAAGTAATCAACCTATTTCCACAATGTCCCTAAAGTTCTTACCACAGTCATTTCTCATTCAGTTATGAGGTTTTAATCTCTGATCACTTACCAAGATTCTGTAACCTGGAGACAGGTGAGGTAATGGTTGGCCTGTGCCTTTGCAAGAAAGCCACTGACTATTTCATATGCTGGCAGTATTCCAAGACAGTAAGTCCCTATGCACATGTACTTATTAAATTTCAGTCTATGTCAAGGTTGGTACTATTCCATAAACCAGAAAATGTTGTGTAAGAAATACCTAAGTCAATGTGAAAGGGCACCATACAAAGTCGTGAATACTGACTGAGGCATGTGCTTCTCTGTTGTCCAGTACTAGTCTACAGCTTGCATCAAAGACACCGTGAAAACCTGTAATATATATGCTCCATCTTCTCCAGCTGGCTTTCAGATAATTACACTACTGCAGCTGAACAGTTATTTTTTATTTATATTTACTTTTTTAACATTTATTTACATCTTCAAGTTGCATCAAAATCATAGTTCCCTCCCTCCTACTCCTCCCGGTCCCACCTTGAACAGTCATTTTTAAGCACTTGTTATTCTGTTATTTGCCAGCTAATGATTCCCAATCATATGGCAATGTTGTTCCTCTTAGAACATTTGGAACTACATGGAAACAGTTGTTGACATTTGCCTTAATTTGAGAAGAGAAAAATGATACCATAATCTAGTAGATAGGCTATAAATGCTCCTGAATACTCTGCAATGCTCAGATTAACCTCAGCCCATCATAAAATTATCAGTTGAAGTTATAATAGTACAAAAGTTTAAAAGACACACTGACTCAAAATGTATTCCATTGTGTTCTGAATGAAGAGAAGCAAAGGAATATTCCGGATGGGCATTTCAAGTCCTCAGCAATCCTAGTCCTATTCTATAAATGTAAGTCTTTTCCCCTTTAGCCACATTTATCATATAACTAAATTGATAGTTCTTTGTTATGAGGATAAATATAAGCATAAATCTGTCTTTTTCTTTCTCTCATCTAATGACACTATTTATCAGTGATAATGAAATTGTATCCAGTTCCCACAGTTTCATTGAAATCTGTCACTTGCAAGTTCAAAGCTTATCATTCTCTTCTCTCATATCATGAAACAGGCTGCAAGAATCCTTGGAACATCGCTAACAGTGTTCTGTGGGGAAAACCAAGAAAAGCGCACAAGTTTTCCTTTAACTATATTATCAGGAAGAAGAGTGGGCCAGAAATTGAAGATAACACAGAAGCCTTTGACAGCCAGAGTCACCACTATGTTTTCTAGGGACATTCTGTTCCATGGCTCTTTAAGGAGTTTAGAAACCAGATATAAACGTGGAACAAGTTTCTTAAAGATTTCCTTGGAAAGGAAGAATCTTTCATTCTAAAATGCTGCAAATATAAAGGAATTTGGAAAGAACTCAAGAAACTAAATGCCAAGAAACCAAATAATCCAATCAAAAAATGGGAGATGGAGTTAAATAGAGAATTCACAAAGGAGGAATCCCTAATGACCGAGAGTCACCTGAAGAAATGCTCAACATCCTTAATCATCAGAGAAATGCAACTCAAGACAACCCTGAGATTCCATCTCACACCTGTCAGAATGGCTAAGATAAAGAGCTCAAATGACAGCACATGCTGGCGAGGGTGTGGAGAAAGGGGAACCCTCCTCCATTGCTGGTGGGAGTGCAGACTTGTGCAACCATTATGGAGGTATGTCTGGAGATATCTTAGAAACCTTGGAATAGCTTTGCCTCAGGACCCAGCCATACCACTTCTGGGTATACACCCAAAGGACCTCTCACGGAGACATAGGGAAGTCTCCTCATCTATGTTCATAGCAGCCTTATTTGTAATAGCTAGAAATTGGAAACAACCCAGATGTCCCTCAACTGAAGAATGGATTAAAAAATTGTGGTACATCTATACAATGGAATATTATTCAGCTATAAGAAACAATGAAATCATGCAATTTGCAACCAAATGGATGGATCTAGAGAAGCTCATCCTGAGTGAGCTAACCCAGACTCAGAAGGATGCACATGGCATCTATTCACTTATAGTAGGGTTTTAGCTATATCGTACAGGATATCTGTACTACAACCAAAACACCAAAAGGAACATGGACATAAATTTATTTTTTCTTTTCATTTCTTTTTCTTTTTCCTTTCCCTCTTTTTTTCTCTTTCTTTTTCCTCTCTTTTTTTGTTGTTGTTCTTTGTTTTTGTGGGTTTGTGTGTCTGTTGGTTTTTTTTTTTTTTAGTTTCCCCCCCATAGCAAGGAGACACCTTTCACTGGCAGTACTGCCTCGTAGACCCCCGTGTATGAAGAGGCCCTCAGCCCTCATATGACTCCTGATCTGTGGTGAGAGACTGGTATGCAGGGACACTCCACCCCAGAGGATCAAGATGGAAGGGTCAGGGAGTAGAGCATGGGAGGGTGGGGCTGGGAAGCAGGAAAAGAGGACAATATGTCAAGGATGTAACCTGTAGCAACAAACAAATAAATTTACTAATTAAAAAAAAAGCAGGTTACAACGTTAAAACACTGTAAATAAAATAAAGGACACAGCCATTCAACCTGGTTTATGAACCTCCAAGTGTCAAAAAAACATAGAGCTAAGGTAAAATACAGGAGAAATGTGGTGTTAACCCATGCCTTTAACTTCAGCAGAGATGGGAGGAGCACCATAGAGTTAGTGGACTTATAAATTCTAGAGTTACACGGAAAAGGGTGGTGGGGGTACACACCCTTAATCCCATCATTCAAGAATACACCCTTACCCCAACACACTAGAGACAGAAACAGGCAGATCTCAGAGCTCAAGTTCAGCCTGATACAAAACAAACTCTAAATAGAGAAAAACTTCGATCTAGGAGTGGTGGAACACTTCTTTAATCCCCTCAGATGGGAACCACAGGTCTCAGATCCCAATAATTAGAATGCAGAGACACACACATAGGATTTGGAAGGACCTAAGTTTAAAAGCTACTTACAAAAGGCCCACACAACACAAACAAATTGTCCTTCGAGACCTCAAAATATATACACTAAAGCTGGTTTAGCTCCAAAGTAACAAAATAATTTCTTTTTTAAACCAGATTGAAAGATAACACTTTATATATTGTCAAAAAACAAATTTGCTTCAGGAGAAATATTACCTACCCTTCACCCCCAAAAAAAGAGGGCAATTGTCCCTGAGTGAGGAATAGGGCAGGGCTCTGTTCTTATCTTTCCAGGAGAATCAAAGCATCCATTCAAGGAACCCAGGGACAACTGGACAACGGAAACCTCAGCAGAAATCAGAATCAGACACCAAAAGAAGACGAGTGACCCAGATGATTCAGCCTGACAGACTCCCTCAATAGATGTCTCCATCAAAAGCCTACAACCACAACAACTCAATATTGCAAGACCGTTCAGCTCTACACAATGCCCCAGCCAGAACCTCAGTAAAGTCTGGAAGTTCAGCTCCTGCCTACAAACTCCTTAGGACATCTAAACAGCTGAGAACAGAAGGACTGAACATAAAAGGATTGTATTAATATTTTTAACCATTTTTCCATTTTGGTTTGGGCCCCAAACAGGTTTACTACGACCCAAATCAGCAGGAAGTCATTTTAAGAGAGCGACTTCCCATACCCAGAGGGTGGGGAGGGTGTTTCTCCACCCCCCCCTTTTTTCAGTTATTTGAAGGACAACTGAAAACTGTTATTTAGGGGAAGAGATTACAAGTTGTTAAATGGTCCTGTTTAATGGGTTTTGGAGGTTAGACCCAGGGTATTCCTTCTTTCCCTTTTCTGTATCCTTCTTTATCTCCTATGTAGGAATGCATGGACTTGAGAAAAATCGAGACATAGACAGCACAGGAAGGATCAAGAAGAAAGGTCACATTATTGAATATGCCCTTATACCCTTGTATATTGATACAAAATTAATAGTATATTTGGCTAAAGTGGTATTGACCATTGTTTATTGTGAAAAAATAAGATTGTATTGGTCTATGTCAGTATTGATATTTGTATATTGATACAAAATTAAGATTATAGTTGGCCACAATGGTATTGACCCTTGTATATGGACGCAATATTAAGATTGTATTGGGCCGCATAGGCATTGATCTTTGTATATTGTTACAAAATTAAGAGTATATTTAGCCACATTTGAATAGATCTTTGTATATTGATACAAAATTTAAGGTAACGTTTCCTAAAGGTATCGTATCTAGAGATACTTAAAAATGAAATGTGAAGCTCTGGCCTCTTGATACCAACCGTCTTAAACTGTTTAGGATAGTTAAGAAAAACAAACTCCTAGTCATGCATGCATGTCACCTTGTTAGCTACTAAGACAGTCTATCACAGATATTCTCTAAGCTACTCAGTAATCAAGTTGTTAAGAGACAAGCAACATTTGCTTATCTAAATACAAGAGATAGATAGGGCATCTTCAAAAACCCCAAGAGATCTGCAGAATATGGCATTCAAAGATGTGGTCTTAAATTAAGATTTTTTTTTTGATATCGTGACATATCAGCTCCTGACAGCACCCCCTATTCTACTCCAAGTAGAAGAAAAGCATCGAAGAATCTCCAGTGTGAGATGGTTGAATTAGTGGCAAGCCTATCTCTTGGCATGTAAAAACTCCTTGCTTCAACTGCAGACAGACTGCTGTCCAAAAAGGACAAAACTTGGTAGCAGGGAAGTCGACAGCCTAGCTCTGCCAAGACAGGGTAGGTTAGTCCTTCACAATCCCTGCTCTACAATAAATGTCTGTCAGAGAAACAGGACCAAAAGGCCGAGGACTGATGCTGGAATGTATGGAGAGAAAATGGGAACTGTCCAGGTAGTCACTTGTTTGTCATTTCTTAGTATTGGAAGCTGCAGGCCCTGCACTTCCTATACAATCAGATATATTTATCCTTCTCAGCTCTCTGAGGTGGTTGAAGAATAGATAGCTTGAGTCTCATAGCTAAATTTTGAGTTGTTTAGGAATCAAGAGGGCGTTCTAGATCTAAGAAGATGGTTATAATAGTGATGCAAGTTAGTATGAAAACTAAGTCAGTTATAGAACTTTAAACTCATGGAGATGGTTAGAAGGTAGAAGGTTAAAGTCAGGGGCCAAATATGTATGAACTGGACATTGGGAAGGTATGCTGGGCCATTTAACTCTCATAAATGTGGCATATTTAATTCTGCTGTTTTGTATAGAATTTACTGTTATAAGAGAAAGAACCATTTGTTGGAATGAAAAGAGAAGCTGTTGGGGGGGGGAAGAGGGTGGAAGGGTGGGACAGGAAGGGGGAATAGGGAAGGGTTTGCGACTGAGATGTAACTTAAAAAAAAATAAAGTACTTATTAAAAAAAAGTAAAGGAATTTGGGAAACAGTTCTACTGAATCCTTTCTAGAATGAGATAAAATCTATTATCTCCTAACTGTATTTGATTATCAAAGCCTTTACTTGAGGATTTGATTTGGTCTCAATTTAAATAAATTCCTACAGAATAAATATTCTTTAAAAATTTATTTTTGTAAACCTTCATGTTAGTCAAAGTAAGGCATCACAATAAACGATCCACTGTGGTACATTAGCCCACTTTCCCATAGCAGTAATGGATACCACCCTAGCAACCTGCTTTTTACCTGTTAAGTGGGAAAAGCATTTAATGGAAATGCATTGTAATCTACAGTGTAAGGTTTCAATCAGGTACAAGAGCCTTCCTCACACAATGACTTAATTCTGCACTTACTCTGCACAATATGCCTTTTAAGATGGAACTAAATATCCCACAAGTGCCACACCCCTGAGGGAGTACTCAGTCAGTTCAGGAATGCTGAGAAATAGATGCACCTCTGTATGGGTATTACTTCTCAAGAACATAGGCTCATGACTTGCCATTCCCAGGAACTGAAAGAAAAATGTTTAAGACATACACAAAAGAATGCACAATGGAATACATATATATTTAAAAGCTTGAGAAAATATTTTGACACTAATATACCCCTAATTGAGAATTAGCACATGTGAGCATTATATGACATTCACTTAAGGTCTAGTATTCAGATTAAACATTATAGAGATTCCCCTTTGGTGGCAGTTTGTTTATGTAATTAATATAGAACATTGTGAGTGTGTTAGCAATTACCAAACTTTAGTAAAACTCTTAGTATTATAAAAACGTAGGTATCATGGTGGTGAGATAGTTTGGCAGGTAAAAGTTCTTTCTGTGTAAACTTAACAATCAATGTTTGATTCTCAGATCCCACAGTGGAAGAAAAAAAACTAAACTAGGTCCTGAAAGTTGCCCTCTGTCCCCAATATGTGTGCTACTATGGCCTATAAATTTTTATACCTCAGTCAACAGAAATGAGCAATAATAATAATATAAATAAAAATTTTAATGGTGGATATTTTTGTAAGGTTCCAAGCAGTTTAAATAACATTTAATATCTCAGCCACAGAAAGCATGACACTCATCATTAGAACTGAAGGAGGAATGGTACATTCAAACTTTTAATCCTGTTATGTGATGATAGATCAGAGTTTATTTGTCATTTTTGCACTTTAGCAAAGGTGAAGGTTAGGCATATGGGCCTTTTCAGTTGAGCCAGAAGTTTCTATTTTACGTTATGAATCATGGAAGAGAAAAAAGAAAAACAATACAGTGGGAAGTACATGGACCCCAGTACACTTCTTTGATTTCTCTAGATTATGGAAAATTCATTTACCTTGCTCCCCTAGAAGAATGGAAGTACTATTTTAGAAGAAAGACATAAAACTCAAACCTAAGAGTGGCAGGTGGTAACAGCAGACCCAGACTGAGAAGTATAACTGTAACTTCACTCCTACAACTGCTGCACACCAACAAACTGAATGAGTTCAGGAAGGATGTGAATACAGGAAGACAATGAAGGGCACACTGCAAACAATATGGTTTTGAATATTTCTGGCCCTGGACATTTCCATTTAATTTTTGAGGTAGATTTTTCCTGATTCATCTGAAACACACTGATGGTTTGAATGAGAAAGGCCCCATATAGGTTTATATATTTGTGTGTTTAGTCCCCAGTTGATGAATTACTTGTGAAGGATTAGGATGTGTGACCTTGTTGGAGAAGGTGTGTCATATGGGGTAGCACATACTAGGCCCAGTAAGTCTCTCTGTCTCTCTCTGCCTCTCTCTGTCTGTCTCTGTCTCTGTCTCTCTCTCCCTCTCTCTTTCTCTCTCTGCCTGTGCCTGTGAATTAGGATGTAAACTCTAAGTTATTTCTGCAGCACTATGTCTGCCCACTTCCCAGCATGATGATAATAGACTAAGCCTTTGAAACTGTAAGTAACCATAAGTGAGCTCCCAGTAAATGTTTTCTTTTATAAGCATTGCCTTAGTTGTGGTGTCTCTTCACAGCAATAGAACAGTAGCTAAGATATATGACAAAAATTTATTCAATTGATTTTTTCCTTTGTTGTACATGAAAGCTTTTTACTTTCATGAGTTTTCATTTGTCAATTATTGGCCCTTCATTTCATATCTAACTCTCTACTTCTCCAGCTTTGCCAACTGCATGTCTTCTTTTTTGTAACATTCCAACTCCAATATATACTGCTGCATATACTCCTTACTTGCAGTTCTGGAGATGTCCACTGGAATGTGGTTGTCCTGTCTGACAAAACAGCCTTAAGGAAAATTAACTTGCCCCTTTCAGCACTTAGCAATTTCCAGTGGATCCTCAGTTAAGGGGAGATTTTGTAATCTCCTTCTCCATACTGGGATTTTGTCTCCTTTTCAACCTAAGACCTTGTACCTGATTCTGATGAAAAAAAAAGTAGGTACACGTCAACAAAGGAAGGATGCACACTAGCTGGAGATCTTAGGCACTCCTTCAGCTTCTCCAAAACCAATCCCAACATTGTAGCAGAATAACTGCTAAGGCCTCCCTTCCTCAGACCTCCTAGTCATTAGTGTGACACACAGATACTTCCCTTCCTCTCTCATTGCTTTATCCCAGCCCCCAACTCCACAGACACTCCCTATGAACGAGCAGCACACCACCTGCTGCAGCCTCTCCTCACTCTTTTCCCCCATTCCCAGAGGACTAAGCAGATCCGGGTGGAACACCCTATTTTCCTCTTTCCTGTGGACCTCTAGATCCCCTTCCTAGTTCATTCCTATTACTAAGTTTCATCTCCTTAAAATGTAGAATCACATTTAACTTGGAACTACCAGCAACCGTACCTATCAGGATCCCAGAAGATTTCCTACCAGACAATACACACCCACCATAGTCTCCTAAGAATAATAGATGGCAAAAGCAAATAAAACATACTTACTCAAACAAAGATAAGACCATATATCACCACCAACAATTATAATTTCTTCAATATATAAGCGTAAAGACCAGCATATTAATATATATATATATATATATATATATGTATATATATATATATATATATATATATCAACAATTGCCAGGACAGTATATCTATGGTAGAGCTTAGCAATCCTACTACAACAGGCTCTAAATACTTCAAAATAGTTGAAATTCAAGAACAAGTTTGGGGTTAAGATGAGCCTAGCTGGGGGATCCAAGATGGCGGCGGTCTGCACGGACGCATTTTGAACTTGGGGAAAACAGCCATAAAACCATAGAGTTGTAAGGTGCTGTGCAAAATTCTGAGTGACTAGACCCACCGGGGTTTCACCCAGCTCCCAAGGGACCATTAAAAGTCACTGGGCAAGGCTTCCCCCCTCCGCCTCTCTCAGACATGGAAGCCGCTGAATCCGGGAATCGGGAACCCCCATCAGGAGAGACGCCTGGAACGCCAGCTACTTAGCAAAAGGTTGTGGACCTTTGGGAATGCCATACAGTATAGCAGCAGGCTGTAGCCTCAGCTGCAGTTGCATGGCAGCACTTCTGTGGCTGCAGCGGTTGCGGCTGCTGCAGCGGCAGCGCACTGTGGAGGCACGCAGAGGCTGAGGGTTCCAAAACGTGGAGGCCAGCAGCCAGGGGGCCCACAGTAGTATTCTTGAAAGCCCAGGCATCTCAGGCGTGGAGTCGGGCCCTCTCAGATTCCTTGGGGACCTCCAGAGTCCACAGAATCTGTGCCTGGGCACACAGGACCATACCACCAGAGCCACTACAGGCTGACCACTCAGTGTGCAACATAGAGAGGTCTGACACGTGGGAGCAGTGAAACAATCCCAGGCCATTCCTCATTACCTGGGAATAGGCTGCACCAGCTCACAGTGCTTCTGGCTATTAGATGCACAGTGACACTGAGATCCCCCTGTAAGCAGTGACAGATCACCAAGCAATTCAACTGCAACAACAAAAGTGCCCCCTTTGGATCCAATCCCAGAAGACAACAGGAACAGACAGCTAAGAACATCCAAATGGCCAAAGTTCCAAGAAAAAAAAAAAGAAATCAGGGAAATATGACTCCAACAAAACAAAACTATCCTAGTTCATCCAATTCTGACAACCTCACCACAACAGAAACACATGAAAACGATGACAATTCTACATTATGGAAAGTGATAGAGTCCCTTCCAGAAGAACTTAAATCTATGAAGGAATTCAAAGAAGCCAGAATTTCACAAGTGAACACAATGGATTCATTACCATTAGAGAGCTCCAAGGCAAAGTGGCTCAACTTGAACAGGAAAAAGACAGAGCAATGAAAGATTTCCAGGCAAAGACAAGCAAATTGGAGCAGGAAATGTACGAAACTAATAAAACCATTCAAGACATGAAAATAGAAATGGAAACAATAAAAAAAAAACACTGTCAGAGTTAAAAGTAGAAATGGAGAATCAAGGGAAGTAAACAGGAACTATGGAAATGAGTATCAAAAATAGGATGCAAGAGATGGAAGACAGGATCTCAGGCATGGAAGATTCGATGGAAGAAATCTGTACAACATCCAAAGAAAATGAGAAAGCTAAAAAATCTCTCACCCATAACATCCAAAAAATCAAGGACTCAATGAAAAGACATAACCTAAGAATTATAGGTATAGAGGAAAGAGAAGACTCCCGACTCCAACAACCCGGAAATATCTTCAACAAAATCATAGAAAAAAAACTTCCCAAACCTGAGGAAAGAGATGCCAATAAAATTCCAAGAGGCTTACATAACACCAAGCAGATTAGATCAGAAAAGAAACTCTCACTACATAATAATTGAAACTGCAAATGTACAGAACAAAGAAAGAATATTAAAAGATGTAAGAGAAAAAGTTCAAGTCACATACAATTGCAGATCAATGAGAATTACACCTGACTTCTCCTCAGATTCTTTAAAAGCTAGAAGGGTCTGGACAGATGTCCTACAAGCCCTGAGAGAACATAGGTGCCCAGCCAGACTACTATACCCAACAAAACTCTCTATCAACATAGATGGAGAAAACAAGATATTCCATGACAAAATCAAATTTAGACAATATCTACCCACAAACAAAGCCCTACAGAAGATCTTAGAAGGAAAATTCCAACCCAGAAATGATAACTACACCCATGAAAACAGAGGAAATAGAAAACTCCATAGCAACTAAACCAAAAGATGCACAGGACTACCACCTATACCAAAATAATGGGAAATAACAACCCCTGGTCACTAATATCCATCAACATCAATGGACTCAACTCGCCAATAGGAAGACACAGACTTACAGATTGGATCTGTAAACAAGACCCATCTTTTTGCTGCATACAAGAAACACATCTCACTACCAAAGATAGACACTATCTCAGAGTAAAGGGCTGAGAAAAGGTTTTCCAAGCAAATAGACCCAGGAAGCAAGCTGGAGTAGCCATCCTAATATCAAAAAAAAAAAAATGGACTTCCAACTGTAAGTTAATAAAAAAAAAAAAAAAAACACAGAGAAGTGCATTACATATTCGTTAAAGGGAATATTCATCAAGAGGACATCTCAATATTGAACATCTATGCCCCAAATACAAAGGCACCTACATTGGTAAAAGAAACACTTCTAAAACTTAAATCGCACATTGATCCCAACACATTAGAAGTGGGAGACTTCAACAAACCACTCACAGCAATGGACAGATCATCAAAACAGAAGCCAAACAAAGAAATGAGTCTAACAGGGATCATGAAACAAATGGACCTAACAGATATCTACAGAACGTTTCACCCAAACACAAAAAAATACACCTTCTTCTCAGTACCACACGGAACCTTCTCGAAAATCGACCCTATAGTTGGACACAAAGATAGTCTCAAAAGATACAAGAAAATTGAAATAACCCTTGTATCTTATCAGACCACCATGGAATAAAGCTGGACTTCAACAGCAAAAGAATCAACAGAAAGCCTTCACACACATGGAAATTACCTGATGACTTCTGGGTCAGGGAAGAAATAAAGAAGGAAATCAAAGACTTCTTAAAATCCAACGAAAACGAAGACACAACATACCCAAACCTATGGGACACAATGAAAGCTGTGCTACGAGGAAAGTTCATAGCACTAAGTGCCTTCAAAAAGATATTTGGGACAGCTCATATTAGTGAATTAACAGCTAAACTGGGTGGATTGGAAAAAAAAAAAAGCAAACACTCCCAAGAGGAGCAGAAGGCAGAAAATCATCAAACATAGGGCTGAAATCAACAACTTAGAAACAAAAAGAACTGTAGAAAAAAATCAATGACACCAAGAGTTGGTTCTGCGAGAAAATCAACAAAATAGACAGATCCTTAGTAAAATTAACTAAAAGGCAGAGGGAAAAAAACCCAAATAAACAAAGTGAGAAAGAAAAGGGAGAAATAACAACAGACATTGTGAAATCCAGAGAATATTTGGGTCCTATTTTAAAAATCTACATTCCACCAAATTTGAAAACTTAAGCGAAATGGACAATTTTCTTGATAGATTACACCTACTGAAGCTAAATCAGGACCAGATTAATAGACTAAACAGCCCTATAACCCCTAAGGAAATAGAAATAGTCATTAAAATTCTCCCAACCGAAAAAAAGCCCAGGGCCAGATGGCTTTAGCACGGAATTCTACCAGACCTTCAAAGAGGAGCTAACACCAATACTCTTCAAACTCTTCCACCAAATAGAATCAGAAAGAACACTGCCAAACTCATTCTATGAAGCCACAGTCACCCTGATTCTTAAACTACATGAAGACCCAACAAAGAAAGAGAACTTCAGACCAATCTTCCTCATGAACATAGATGCAAAAATACTTAATAAAATACTAGCAAACCGAATTCAAGAACACATCAAAAGTATCATACCCCATGATCAAGTAGGCTTCATCCCAGGAATGAAGGGATGGTTCAACATATGAAAGTCTATCAACGTAATTCACCATATAAGCAAGATGAAAGAAAAAAAAACACATGATAATCTCACTAGATGCTGAAAAAGCATTTGACAAAATCCAACACACCTTCATGTTAAAAGTACTGGAGATAACAGCCATACAAGGACTGTACTTAGAAATAATAAAGGCAATATACAACAAGCCAGTGGCTAACATCAAATTAAATGGAGAAAAATTTGAAGCATTTCCTCTAAATTCAGGAACAAGACAAGGATGCCCAATTTCACCACATCTCCTCAATATAGTACTTGAAGTTCTTGCTAGAGCAATAAGACAACTAAAAGAGATCAAGGGGATACAAATTGGAAACGAAGAAGTCAGTGTATCCCTATTTGCAGATGATATGATAGTATACTTAACCGACCACAAAAATTCCACCAGAGAACTCTTACAGCTGATAAACACCTTCAGTAAGGTGGCTGGATACAAAATTAATTCAAAAAAATCAGAAGCTCTTCTCTATACAATAAACAAATGTGCTGAGGAAGAAATAAGGGAAACAACCCCCTTCACAATAGCCACAAACAGTATAAAATACCTGGGGGTAACTCTAACCAAGCAAGTAAAAGACCTGTACAACAATAACTTCAAGCCCTTGAAGAAAGAAATGGAAGAGGTCTTTAGAAGATAGAAAGATCTCCCATGCTCATGGATAGGTAGGATCAACATAATAACAATGGCCATCCTAGCAAAAGCAATATATAGATTCAATGCAATTCCTATCGAAATACTAACACAATTCTTTATAGAGCTAGAAAGGGCTATTCTCAATTTCATATGGAACAACAAAAAACCCAGAAAAGCTAAATCAATCCTGTACAATAAAAAAAAAAAATCTGGAGGTATCACCATCCCAGATTTATTACTACAGAGCAATAGTAATAAAAAGAGCATGGTATTGGTATAGAAACAGACCAATAGATTAATGGAATAAAATTGAAGACCCAGAAATGGAACCACACACCTATGGCCATCTAATTTTTGACAAAGAAACCAAAACCGCACAATGGAAAAAGAACAGCATCTTCAACAAATGGTGCTGGTCCAACTGGATATCCACATGTAAAAGAATGAAATTAGACCCATACTCATCACTTTGTACAAAACATAAGTCTAAATGGTTCAAAGACCTTAACATAAGGCCAGTCATACTAAATCTACTAGAAGAAAAAGTGGGAAAAACCCTCGAACTCATTGGCACAGGTGACAACTTCCTGAACAGAACACCAACAGCTCAGGGCCTGAAACCAAAAATCAATAAATGGGACCTCATGAAACTGAAAAGCTTCTGTAAGGCAAAAGACACTGTCATTCGAACAAAACGGCAGCCTACAGACTGGGAGAAAATCTTCACCAACCCCACATCTGACAGAGGGCTAATATCAACAATCTACAAAGAACTCAAGAAATTAAATGCCAAGAAACCAAATAATCCAATCAAAAAATGGGGGACGGAGATAAATAGAGATTTCACAAAGGAGGAATCCCTAATGGCTGAGGGACACCGGAAGAAATGCTCAACATCCTTAATCATCAGAGAAATGCAACTCAAGACGACTCTGAGATTCCACCTCACACCTGTCAGAATTGCTAAGATCAAAAGCTCAAATGACAGCACATGCTGACGAGGGTGTGGAGAAAATGGAACCCTCCTCCATTGCTGGTGGGAATGCAGGCTTGTGCAACCACTATGGAGGTCAGTCTGGCGATATCTTAGAAAACTTGGAATAGCTTTGCCTCAGGACCCAGCCATACCACTTCTGGGTATACATCCAAATGACTCCTCATGGAATCATAAGGAAGTTTCCTCATCTATGTTTATAGCAGCTTTATGTGTAATAGCTAGAAAGTGGAAACAACCCAGATGTCCCTCAACTGAAGAATGGATTAAAAAACTGTGGTACATCTACACAATGGAATATTACTCAGATATCAAAAGCAACAAATTATGTAATTTGCAGCCAAATTGATGGAAGTAGAGAAGCTCATCCTGATGAGCTAACCCAGACTCAGAAGGATGAACATGGCATCTATTCACTTATCGGATTTTAGCTATATAGTACAGGATATCTATACTACAGCCAATGCACCAAAGGGAACATAGACTTTTTATTTCTTATTTATTTATTTTTTTGTTTTTGTTTGTTTGTTGGTTTGTTTTTTAGTTTTCCCTCCCTGGCAATGAGACACTCTTCACTGGTTGTACTGCCTTGTAGGCACCCAGTGTATGAGGAGGCTCTTGGCCCTCATATGACTTCTGAACTGGGTGAGGGACAGTTATGTAGGGACACTCCACTCCTAGGAGTGCGATAGAAAGGTTAGGGGGTAGAGGGTGGAAGGGTGGTACTGGGAAGGGGGGAAAGAGGACAATATGATAGAGATGTAACCTAAAGCAACAAATAAATAAATTTATTTATTAAAAAAAGAAAAATCTGTAAAGTATCCTTTATGAATATGATAGTGGTTTTAAATAGAAAATGAATAAATCCCTTTAAAAATCTATAGAATCACAAATAGTGGAAGATAATGAAGAAAATAGCTCAAGACCAGAAAGTAAAAATAGAATCAAAAAAGAAAACTCAAAATGAGGGAAATCTGGAAATTAAAAATTTAGCACCTCAAAGAGGAATCACAGAGTCAAGCCTTACCAATGGCATACAAGAGATGGAAAAGAAAATCTAAGGTATTGAAGACACAGTAGAAGAAATGGATAACTTGGGCAAAAAAAAAAAAACAATGTTAAATCTGAAAAAAATCTTGCCATAAAATTTCCAAGAAATGGGAGGCATTAGGAAAAGATCAAATCTGATAATAATATGAATACAGAAAGAAAAAAAAACACAGGTCAAAGGCACAGAAAATATTTGCAACACGATAGGAATTGATCTACCTCAAGATGCTGCTATACCGCACTTGAGGACATACCCAAAAGATATTGGTCTTACCACAGAGACACTTGTTTAGCCATGCTCATTGCTGCTTTATTCATAATAGCCAGAAATTGAAAACAATCTAGATGTCCTTCAACAGAAGAATAGAAAAAGAAAATGTGATAAATAAATGGATAAATAAAGTAGACCATAATAAATGGATGGGCAGGGCTGGAATGGTGAGAGGGTGGAGAAAGAGAAATGAGGGTAGAAACATGGGGAGAGAGCTAAAATTAAGGGTCATCTGAGAGGCGTGTGGAAATCTAATGCAGTAAAATCTTCCTAAACATATATGAAGATGATCTTAATGAAATCATCAAATAATGGAGGAGACAAAGCCCTACTGGACATTTCTTGATACTAAATGGAGCTTCCAGTAACAGGATTTGGTTACATTTAATTGAATTGTTGACCAAAGGGAATCTCCAAATAATATATGCTGTTGCCAAAAGTATACATTATTCTCCACAAACTGACACCAAGGTCTCATTGCTGAAGACAACACTTATACAACTCTGAACATGGAGGAGTCAAAGTGGTACCTATGAAGAGCCTTCACCCTGTCTTTGTTCCAGTGTCTGTGATACCAGAAGTTATTCTGCACACTAACAAAAGCGAAACATAAACAGCCACCCAGCATCAAACCCTTGTATTTACAATGGTGTCCTGCCTGCAAGATATACTAGTGCAATGGTAGCACAAAGTTTGTTGGAGTAACCATTCAGTATTTGATTTAGGTTTACTCTACAAAATAGAACCCACACCAAACATGGCTTTGGTGACCAGGAATCTAATACTAGGTAGCCCAGGGACCTAGGGTAAAACCAAATAGTACTGTTCTAAAACAAACAAAAGGAACAATAAAATGACTCCTAAAGATGTAGTGCTGTATTCATAAATCAGTGCATGTTTCTTCATGCAGCAGATGAGAAGAAATACAGAGACTCACAGACAGATACTATGCAGAGAGTGACAGAACTTAGAATACTCAGTACTAAACTCTATGTCTCCATTAAATCTCTCCCTTCAATGCTCAGGGGACCCTTGTGGAAGAGAAGACATAAGAGCCAAAGGGTATTGAGGACAAAAGAAAACAAGGCCATGCAAATCAACATGAGAAAAGTTGATTTATGAAATAACAGACACAAAAAGAGCATGCACAGAGCCTACAATGGTCTCCATCAGGACCTCTGCACATATATTATGGATTCTAGTTTTGTGTTTTTAAGTGATTCATGAGTGTGAGAACAATTAGGTCTCTGATTCCTGTGCCTTCTCTGGGACTCTTTTCATTCTGTTTGTTTTGTCCAATTTTCATATGCTAGTTTCTTATTTTTTTTTATTTTGTTATTATCCCTTAGAAATTTGTTTCCTTTTTATTATTATCCCTTAGAAACTTTTGGGTTTTTTTTTCCTGAATATACATCCAAATGATTCCTCATCAATCCACAAGGACACCTCCTCATCTATGTTCATAGCAGCCTTATTTGTAATAGCTAGACACTGGAAACAACCCAGATGTCCCTCAACCAAAGAATGGATAAAAACTGTGGTATATTACACAATGGAATACTACTCAGCCATCAGAAACAATGAAATCATGCAATTTTCAACCGAATGGATGGAACTAGAAAAGCTCGTCTTGAGTGAGCTAACCCAGACTCAGAAAGATGCACATGGCATCTATTCACTTATAATTAGATTTTACCCATGTAGTACATGATAACTATCTTACATATCTTACAACCAACGCACAAAAAAGAACAGGAAGATAGACCTTGTTACCTGCTAGTGGGACACTTTGCTCTAATAGAGTTGCCATTTAGGCCCCCAGTGCAAGAGGAAGCTCTTAAAACTCATATGACTGCTGAACTGAGGGGGTGGGGTTGATATGTAGGGGCAATCCACTCCAGAGGAGTAGGATAGGTGGGAGAGGGGGGAACATGTGGGAGGGTAAGACTGGGAGGGGGGAGAGAGGGGACTATGATGGAGATGTAACTCCAAAGTAATAAATAAAGAAAGAAAAAAAAGGAAGTTTTTGTTTTTAACAAGAGAAAGAAGGGGTATGAATCTGGATAGAAAGGGAATTAGGGATAAAATTGAAGTAAGGGCTACCATAATCAAAATATATTATATAAGAAAAAAATCTATTTTCAATTAAAGGGGGAAAAAAGAAGAAAATTTTGATATCATGTAGACCAGATTCCATCTTTGCACCCCTGCAGTGTGACATAAATAGACTTCATTCAGAAAATAAAGAAAGAGAAAGAAAAAAGAGTGATAGAAAGAGAGAGAAGAATTCAGAGGTTATACTTCAACTTATAGGCAATGGAACAGATTTAAAAAAACATAAGAGGTTAAACTTTAAGACTAACATGCAACTGATAAATGAACCCTCATACAGGTGAAAATCTTTTGTGTACCAAAGAACACAATCGTTTGAGTAGCTGCACCCTCAGCAATATAAATACAAACAAAACAACAAAAAAAGAACAAAAACAAAAAACCAAAACACTTCATTAGCAACAGAGGATTAGCATCAAGAATATAAGAGAAACAACCAACCAAACAAACCCATAGAGCAAGAAATCAAATATTTTACCCCAGAATGGCAAAGAAAAAATGACAATGCATGGTTGATAAACACTTTACATGTATAAATATCTTCTTATTTTTTCTAAATCTTTCTGTAATTGTCCCTTGGTTTTCTGGCTTTCAAAAGCTGCCTTTCTAACTTTGTGCCTTTCATCTGCATGATTGTATAAACTTTGCAATAATGATCACTTTAATAAGTTAATTACATATTTGAGTTTCATTAAAATCTGAGTGAAATATGAAGGTGAGAAGAATGACTACAGATTACGCTTCGACAGTTACCTGGCTGAGGTTAGATCGCTACACAGATGTTGTTCACAGAGACAGGAGCAGGAGTAGCCCATCTGGATGATAAGAGCTTATGAAGAGATATTACTTAGCTTTAAACAAACCATTTTCTATGATAGATATGGTGTTGGTCTACCATGAATGCAGAAAGGTCCTGTTCATTCTGTGACTAAAAACTTATCTTTCAAATATAGTATGCATGCACTATAAGTGGACATTAACCATTAAGTAAATGATAACCAAGCTGCAATCCATAGACCCAAAAGAGGTTAGGTGTTGAGGGAAGGTCTAATATCATTGCTTCTGATAGGTTGATTTCAATGCTGAGATCTGGTTATGACCCCTTCTGAGGCATTCTCTTGATTGGTTAATAAATGTTTCTGATGGCCAATTAGCTGGGCAGAAAGAGTATAGGAAGGCGGGACTTCCTGAGATTAAAATAGGAACCCTGCATTTTACACAGAGGATTAGTGCATTCGAGCCAGGAGTAGGAAGAAGGAGTACACACACCATGGGTTAGAAAAAAGAACATCGGAGATCCAAGATGGCGCTGACCATAGAGAGTGCAGCTGAGTAGTAGATGAATGAGATTAGTCACTGTGGAGTGAATGTGAGGTCCCCTAGATGACTGTGAAACACAGATGGTGTCTGAATTCCCGTGGCAAACACTGAGACTGGTCACCAGGTAAAACAGCCCACGCAGTTCCCAGGAACACCACCCTGAGATAAGCCAGCTCCGTCACTGGTCTGAAAAGGAGCTCCGGCTAGAGAAGATGTAGGCCAGGAGCAGATCCAGCCCACGGCTCCAGCCACAGATCAGTGGGCCCACTTGTCTGCCTGATATCCAGCCTGCACGCTGACCTGTACACCCAAGAGGGAAAAACAGCTGCACCACAAGAGCAAAGGTAAGTGAGATTATTTTTTTTCCGGAGTTTCCAACATGGCAGCACAGTGTGCACTGTAGCGGAGAGACAGAGACCTAACCCAGTCACAGCAAAGCAATTAGGAGCCAAGCCTGACTGCAAACAGAGCCCATGACTGTGTGTTCTCCACAAATACTGGGACAGGTGGGTCACTCACCCTAGCACCCAAGCATCTGAGGCAGTCAGCAACAGGCACACTGAGGCCAGCAACTGTTGAGGGTAGAGCTCCCTGCCTGCACAGTCAGCCTACCTGTGGAGCCAGAACTACTGGGTCAGTGAGAGGAGAACACAGACCCAACCACAGCTCTACCTGCCTTTCTGAGGAGACCTACCAGCTCACAGGTCCTTAGAGGGTAACCCTCTCCCCACTCCAATCCCCTCTATATTGATCCATTTGGGTCACAAGCAGTTGAGGAGAGTGGCAGCCACTCTCCTCTCCAGGAGCCAGTCTACTACAGGAACCTGCCCACCATCTGGAGGTAAACACCAGGATCTCAGGATCAGCCAAACCCTGGGGCAGGGAGTTTTCCTGAGCACCAAGGTGAGCTGACAGAAGAAACAAACAGACAACACCAGGGTCAATCAGATGACAAAAGGTCAGCGCAAGAACATGGTAAAAAAAAAACAAAAAACAAAAGGATGTCTCCAGATCTAGGCAATAATGCTACAGACAACTCTGGACAGCTGAACACAATTGAAACAAAGGAAAATGACCTTAATCCCACGCTTATATTAATAATAGAAGGCCTAAGGGAGGAAATCAAATACCCCAGAGAGCAACAACAAAGTACTGCAAAGGAGGTGATGGAAATGAATAAAGCACTTAAAGGAATGAAAGACCTGAAAAGGGAAGTTGAAGCAATGAAGAAAATCCAATCCGAGACATCCATAGAACTGGAAAACCTTAAGAAAAGAATCAGAACCACAGACACTAGCATCTCCAACAGAATACAAGAGATGGAAGAAAGAATTTCAGGCTCTGAGAATAAAATTGAAGAAATTGATACATCTGTCAAAGAAAATGTCAGATCTAAAAATTCCTGACACAAAACCTTCAGGAAATCAAGGACACAATGAAAAGATGAAATCTCAGAATAATAGGAATAGAAGAAAGAGAAGATTCCCACCTCCATGAACCAGAAAATATCTTCAAAAAAATCATTGAGGAGAATTTCCCAAATCTAAAAAAAGAGATGCCTAT
>CAJQZJ010012348.1:482703-493678 GCA_907164525.1 Lophiomys imhausi | reverse complement strand
AAATCAATCATGTACAATAACAGAACATCTGGAGGTATCACCATCCAAGATTTCAAGCTGTACTACAGGGCAATAGTAATAAAAACAGCATGGTACTGGTAGAGAAACAGGCCAGCTGACCAATGGAATCGAATTGAAGACCCAGAAATAAACCCACACACCTACAGTCACTTAATTTTTGATAAAGAAGCCAAAAACATACAATGGAAAAAGAAAAGCATCTTCAATAAATGGTGCTGGTCTAACTGGATGTCAACATGTTGAAGAATGAAAATAGACCCTAACTTATCACCCTGTACAAAACTTAAGTCTAAGTGGATCAAGGACCTCAACATAAATCTGGACACACTAACATTAGTAGAAGAAAAGTTGGGTAAAAGCCTTGAACTCATTAGCACTGGTAGCAACTTCCTGAATAGAACACCAATAGCTCAGGCACTAAAACAAACAATCAATAAATGGGACCTTATAAAATTGAAAAGATTCTGTAAAGCAAAGGACACTGTCCTTAGATCAAAACGGCAGCCTACAGACTGGGAAAGGATCTTCACCAACCCAATATCTGACAGAGGGCTAATATCCAAAATATATAAGAACTGAAGAAATTAAACACCAAAAAAATCAGAAAAACCCCATTAATAAATGGGGTACAGTGCTAAACCGAGAATTCACAGAAGAGGAATCTCTAAAGGCCGAGAGGCATTTGAGGAAATGTTCAACATCTTTGGTCATCAGGAAAATGCAATTTAAAACAACTCTGAGATTCCATCTCACATCTGTCAGAATGGCTAAGATCAAAAACTCAAATGATAGCACATGCTGGCGGGGATGTGGAGAAAGGGGAACACTCCCCCATTGCTGGTGGGACTGCAAACTTGTGCAACCACTTTGGAAATCAATCTGGAGATATCTTACAAAATTGGGAATAAATCTACCTCAAGACCCAGCCATACCCCTCTTGAGCATATATCCAAAAGGTTCGAAATGAAACCACAAGGACATTGCCTCAACAATGTTCATAGCAGCTTTATTTGTAATAGTCAGAAACTGGAAACAACCCAGATGTCCTTCAACTGAAGAATGGATAATAAAACTGTGGTACATTTACACAATGGAATACTACACAGCTATAAGAAATGAGGAAATCATGCAATTTGAAACCAAATGGATGGAGCTAGAAAAGCTCATCCTAAGTGAGCTGACACAGTCCCAGAAAGACAAACATGGCATGTATTCCCTTATAAATGGATATTAACCATACATCACAGGATAACTATCCTACAACACACACACCCAAATAGATAGGAACCTAGCATATATATCCTAGGAAAAATTTTACCCACCAGTGAGACATGGAATCTCCTGCAGGTTAGTGGAACACCACACCCTAGATGGTGTGCCTTATCAAGCTCCAGTGCACGTGGAAACTCTTGGCCTTCACATGACGCAAGATCTGAGGGAGTATGATTTGTGAGGGAACACCTCATCTGAGGAGGAGAATACCAAGTAGAAGAAAAAGGAGGGAGGGAGGGGGGGAAGAAGAGAGGGAGGCAAGGAGAGAGGAAGGGAGGGGTTAGGAGGGGAGGAGGGAGGAAACTTTATTCTAGAAGTAAATAATACTTTTTTTTTAAGAAAAGAGTTAATAAGCTTAAAAATATAATAAAAATACAATATAAAATTTTCAAACTATAATTTACCAAAGGTATAGTTGCCTTACTGACATGAAAGAACAATGGCCTTAATTTCAGATTAGAATGTTAGATGGCAGGTGGCCACATAGATTACACAAACTTGATAGCAGCTTATTTTTTTTTTTTTTTGTAGAGGTATAGGATATTTCCATGGATGGTTTGGCATTAAAAAGCAGGTAACATGGTTTTAAATACTGTAAATAAATTAAAGGTTACAGCTGTTCTACCTGGTTTTATAAACCTCCAAGTGTTGAAAAAACTTAGAGCTAAGGTAAAATCCATGAAATGCGTGGTGTTAGCCCATGCCTTTAACTCCAGCAGAGACAGGAGGATCACTATATAGTTAGTTGTTTTATAAATTCTAGAGTTACAAGGAACAGGGTGGTGATGGTGCACAACATTAATCCCATCATTCGAGAAGAATATACCCTTAATCCCAACACACTAGAGGCAGAAACAGGCAGATCTCAGAGCTCAAGGTCAGCCTGATACAAAAAAAAAAAAAAAAAAAAAAAACTCGAAATAGAGAAAAACCTCAATCCAGGGGTGGTGGAGCACATTTTTAATCCCATCAGTTGGGAACCACATGTCTTTGATCCCAATACTTAGAATGAGGACACAGGCACATAGGATTTGGAAGGATTTAAGGTTAAAAGCTACTTACAAAAGGCATGCTGAAATTCAAACAAATTGTCCTTTGAGATCTCAAAATATATACACTGAAGGTTTGTTTAGTTCCAAAATATCAAAATAATTTCTTCTTTAATCCAGATTAAAAGATAATACTTTATATATTGTCAAAAAACCAAATTTGCTCCAGGAAAAATATTACCTGACCCCCCCCCCCCAAAAAAAAAGGTAATTGTCGCAGAGTTAGGATTAGGTCAGGGCTCTGTTCCTATCTTTCCAGGAGATTTAAAGCATCCATTCAAGGAATACAGGGACAACTGCACAACGGAAACCTCAGCAGAAAACAGATCAGACACCAAAGAAGATGAGTGGCCCAAAGGATCCAGCTTTGCAGACTTCCTCAATAACTGTTTCCTCAAAAGTCTACAACCACAACAACTCAAAATCGCTAAGATTGTTCAGCTCCTCAGACTGCTCCAGCCAGAACTCCAGTAAAGCCCTGAAGATCAGCTTCTGTCTACAAACTTCTTAGGACATCTAAATAGCTGAGCACAAAAGGACTGAACATCAAATTTCTATTAACATTTTTAACCATTTTTCCATTCTTACTTGGGCCCCAAACAGGTTTACTACGTCCCAAATCAGCAGGAAGTCATTTTAAGAGAGCGACGTCCCATCCCCAGAGGAAGGGGAGGGTGATTCCCCGGGTGTTCCCCCCCCCAACTTTGGCCATTTGATGGATAATAGAAAATTTTGTTATTTAGGGGAAGAGACTACAAGCTGTTAAATGGGTTTTGGAGGTTAGACCCAGGGACCTCTCTCTTTTCCTTTTCTGTATCCTTCTTTCTCTCCTATGTAGGAGTGAACAGACTTGAGAAAAAATGGGACATAGACATAGTATAGGAAAGATCAAGAAAAAAAGGACAGATTATTGAATATGGCCTTATACCTTTGTACATTGATACAAAATTAATATTATATTTGGCTAAATTAGTATCAATCTTTGTATATCAATACAAAATTAAGATTGTATTGGACTACATCGGTATTGATCTTTGTATATTGATACAAAATTAAGATTATATTTGGCCACAAGGGTATTGACCCTTGTATATTGATGCAAAATTAAGATTGTATTGGGCTACATAGGTATTGATCTTTGTATATTGATACAAAATTAAGATTATATTTGGCCACATTGGTATTGATCTTTGCATATTGATGCAAAATTAAGGGTAATGTTTCTTAAAGGTATTGTACCTAGCAATGCTTAAGAATGAAATGTGAAGTTTTGGCCTTTTGCTACCAACCGTCATAAACTGTTTAGGTCTCTGAGGTGGTTGAAGAATAGATAGCTAGAGTCTCATAATTAAATTTTGAGTTGTTTAGGAATCAAGAGAGTGTTATGGATCTAAGAAGATGTTTTTAAAGTTGTGATGCACATTAGTATGAAAGTTGAGTTAGAAATAGAACTTTAAACTCATGGAGATGGTTAGATAGTAGAATGTTAAAGTCAGGGGCCAAATACATATGGACTGGACATTGGGAATGTATGCTAAGCCATATAACTCTCATAATGTGGCCTAATTACCTCTGTTGTTTTGTATTTTATTTATTATTTTAAGAGAAAGAGCCCTTTGTTGGACTGAAAGGGGGAGATGTTGGGGGGAATAAGATATACCTTAAAGTTTAAAAAAAAAGGAAAGGGGTTGAGGGTGGGAGGGTAGGACTGGAGGGGGGAGTAGGGAGGGGATTGTGATTGAGATGTAACTTGATAAAATAAAAAAGAAAATTAGAAAAAAGAAATGCAAACTAATAGTCATGCAAGCATACCATTTTGTTAGTTACTATGACAGTCTATCACAGTTATTTTCTAAGCTAATCAGAAATCAAGTTGCTAAGAGACAAGCAACAGTTGCTTATCTAAATATAAGAGATAGATAGGGCATCTTCAAAAACCTCAAGAGATCTATAGAATATGGCATTCACAGGTGTTTTCTTAACTTAAGATTTTTTGATACCGAGACATGTCAGCTCCTGACAGCACCCCCTATTCTACTCCAAGTAGAAGATGAGCATCGAAGAATCTCCAGTGTGAGATGGTTGAATTAGTTGCAAGCCAATCTCTTGGCTAGAAAAACCCCTTGCTTCAACTGTAGACAGAATGCTGTCTAAAAAGGACAAAACTTGGAAGTAGGTAAGTTGACAGCCTAGCTCTGCCAAGACAGGGTAGGCAAGGCCTTCCTAATTTCTGCTCTACAATAAATGTCTGTCAGAGAAACGGGGCCAAATGGCTGAAGATTGATGCTGTAACGTATGGAGAGAAAATGGGAACTGTCCAGGCAGCCACTGGTATGTCATTTCTCAGTTTCGGGAGCTGTGGGTCCTGTACTTCCTATATAATCAGATATATTTATCCCTCTCAGGTCTCTGAGGTGGTTGAAGAATAGATAGCTAGAGTCTCATAGTTAAATTTTGAGTTGTTTAGGAATCAAGAGGGTGTTCTGGATCTAAGAAGATGTTTTTAAAATTGTGATGCAAGTTAATATGAAAACTGAGTTAGATATAGAACTTTAAACTCATGAGATGATTAGATAGTAGAACATTAAAGTCAGGTGCCAAATACATATGGAGTGGACAATGGGAATCTATGCTAAGCCATATAACTCTCATAATTGTGGCCTATTTATTTCTGTTGTTTTGTATTGTATTTATTGTTATAAGAGAAAGAACCATTTGTTTGACTGAAATGAGGAGCTGTTGCGGGAAAAAAGTTATACCTTAAACTAAAAAAAAAAAAAAAAAAGGGTAGAGGATGGGGGGTTGAGGGTGAAGAGGGTGGTAGTGTGGGACTGGAGGGGGGACTAGGGAGGGGATTATGATTGAGATGTAACTTGAAGAAATAAAAAATAAATTATAAAAAAAACAAGATTAAAAAAAAAAAGAAAAAAGAACATCACTCCACATGGCCAGGAACATTGGCATAGCATGGAGAAGCAGTCCAAGGGGATGTATGTATATATGGCATCATATTTGGGTAATAGAGTTAAGAGCTAGCTTGGGTGGGCCAAGTTTGCTCAATTCTGGCCAAGGCTTGTTAAAATCAATGTGTTGTCTGTGTGCTTATTTATAATGGCTGATTAAGTATTAACTGTTGCTGAATCAATTAACAATAATCTAAATATTGTTAAACAACTTAATTAATTATTTCTACAGTTTGGTAAAGAGGGTGGTTATAGGTGGGACACATGGATCTCCTAGGATAAGGGAAATAGAATAGATTTTTGTGGTGAGTGCACTGGGGACAGGAACAGAAAAGATCAGTTGGTGGGTGGATGGGATGGAGAGAGAGTGTGGGAAGAGATGGCTGAAATTTGAGTCATTTGGGGATGCAGTGTGGAAACATTGTGCCATGGCAACTTCCTGGAATGTACGAGTATCACCCTAGTGAGGACTCCTAGTAATAGAAGATACAGAGTCTGAAATGGCCATGTCTTATTACAATTCAATGCCCCCAGCGGCAGGGCTTAGAAGCATTGAATTGTAAGTTAAGCTGTTGGTTGAGGGTGGGGGTCCCATAGAGATCCTCAAATAACCCAGGCTGATACTAGGACAAAGGATCACTGTCCAAAAACTGACAGTGAGTCCTATAACTGTGGACAACATCTATACAACTCATTGAACTTGGAGAGGGTGAGCTTGTGCTTGCATGGAGTCTTTGCCCCTACATTCTAATCTCTTTGGTAGAGAAGGTACTCTGCAGACTACCTAAAGAGAAATGTGGACACCAACTCAGCCACAAAACCTTTGGCCTACAATGTGTTCCACCTGAAAGCTGTGCTGGGGCAATGGTGAGGCAGAATTTTTTGGAGTAGCCACATAATCAGTGCTAGAGAAATCATGGTTATTGGAGAAGAATCTACAACCACTAATTACTACACCATCATAATCCCTAACAACAACATGTAAGCATTTGTTCTTATACTCACAGATAGGTATAGTCTTCATTCCTTACCAAAGAAACTTCTCTTTGCAACAGATGGAAACCACTACAGAAAACCACAAACAATCAAATGCAGAATTGTAGAGCCCAGAGGAACTGGATGTATCTACAAAACACTCCTACACCTAAAGTTCAGGGAACACCGAAGAAGATGGGGAAGAAAGACTGTAAAAGCCAGATGATCGGGGTGGTTACTGTGAGATTGTGTCTCCTAATAACATCAGAAGCTATACCCTCAAAGTCTCACCAACATGACTACCCAACACTGAACAAGGGAGATGACAAAAACATGCCAAACTTCATGGGGAAAAACTCATGACTCCTCGAATGCACACAAAGAGCTGCAAGCAATTGAGTAATGCTGGAAATGGGAGAAGTGGCTCTCTCCAAGGAAGAGAACACCAATAGGTTTTCCAGTACCAAACATCCCTGAAAACATAAACACAAATAACATAGTATGAACTGAACAGCTTATATTTAGAAATACACACACACACACACACACAGAGAGAGAGAGAGAGAGAAATGTATATGCAATAACAATTGATGAAAAAATAGGATATGAATGAGATTGGTAAAGGGTATATGAGAAGGTTTGGAAGGAGGAAAATGAAGGAAGAAACTTTGTAATTAAAATGCCGTTTCAAAAATAGACCAAAAGAACTATGTAAAAGTAATAAAGGAACTTGCCTTCATTTTATAAGTCAGCTCAGCATCTGATTAGACTGGTATGCAACAGCCTGTGGTCCAGAGGGAAAACTTCTCAAGAATGAACACCACGAGAAGGCAAAACAAAGATATTCTTTTTCTATTTTGGTTTGGTTGTGAAGTCCAAGCTCACATTAACTAATATACAAAAGGGAAAATGATCTAGCCTTAAGAGTTTATATTGTAACTTGTTCACTATCATTCTGACTTTGAAATCCAAACTGTTTCCTGGTATTTATGAGAACATAACCTTCCCCACAACACTCTTAGAGGATTATCTAGTTCATGTCTTCTTAGTATCTCTCATTTATGCTTTATTTCCATATCTTAAACATTTAATACCCTCAAATGTGAAGTCAAAGTTAGTTGCCTTGGAGTTCTTACTGCACCCAAGGTAACATTTTAATACTTAAGTGTGTAGAGAGGAGATAAAGTTGGTAAATGTATGGCAGACACCATACTCTTGTGTCTCATTGTTTGACTACAACTCTTGGAACCTCTTGAGTAGAACTAGATGAATTTAGAAATATCTACTCCATTCAGAGAATAATTTTCTAATCTACTAATGATGAAAATTTGCAGTAGTTCCTGATTACCCTGAGATCAACATGGCTAGATCTATAAAATCTCTTTGTATGTGGTCTTCATATAACTGATTTTGCTTTCTTAAGAAAAACTTCGAACAGCATTGTTCTTTTTTTTTAATTTTTAAAAACTTTTCTCTATTACCTCAAGGTACATCTCCATCACAGTGCCCACTTTCCACACCTCCCAGTCCCACCCTCCCTTCCTCTACCCCCTCTCCCTTCTATCCTACTACTCCAGAGTTGAGTGTCCTTACATATAGGTCCTCCACCCCAGTTCAGCTGTCATATGAGGGCAAAGAGCTTCCTCATATACTGGGGGCCTACATGGCAGCACCCCTAGGAAAAGGGTCTGAATAACAGGCAACAAAGTCTATGTTCCTGTTCCTTATGGTGCATTGGTTGTAGTATAGTTATCCTGTACTATATGGCTATAATCCGGTAAGTGAATAGATGCCATGCACATCCTTCTGAGCCTGGATTAGCTCACTCAGGATGAGCTTCTCTAGTTCCATCTATTTGGCTGCAAATTGCATGATTTCATTGTTTCTGATGGATGAGTAGTATTCCATTGTGTAGATGTCCCACAGTTTTTAAGTTTTTATCCATTCCTCGGTTGAGGGACATCTGGGTTGTCTCCAGTTTCTAGCTATTACAAATAAGGCTGCTAGGAACATAGACAAGGAAACGTCCTTATGGTTGTTGAAGAATCATTTGGATGTATACCTAGAAGTGGTATGGCTGGGTCCCGATGTAAAGCTATTCCAAGTTTTCTAATATATTGCCAGACTGATTTCCATAGTGATTGTACACATTTGCACTCCCACCAGCAATGGAAGAGTGTTCCTCTTTCTCCACAACATCTCCAGCATGTGCTGTCATTTGAGTTTTTGATCTTAGCCATTCTGACAGGTGTGAGATGGAATCTCAGAGTCATCTTGAGTTGCATTTCTCTGATGATTAAGGATGTTGAGCATTTCTTCAAATGTCTCACTGCCATTAGAGATTCATTCTTTGTGAATTCTCTGTTTAGCTCTCTCCCCCATTTTTTGATTGGATTATTTGGTTTCTTGACATTTAATTTTTTGGGTTCTTTGTAAATTCTGAATATTAGCCAGATGTGGGGCTGGTAAAGATCTGTAGAATGGCAGCTCAATATGTAGCCTCCCGTTTTGTTCAAATGATAGTGTCTTTTGCCTTACATAAGTTTTCAGTTTCATGAGGTCCCATTTATTAATTGTTGGTCTTAGACATGAGCTATTGGTGTTATGTTCAGGAAGTTATCACCTGTGCCAGTGAGTTCAGGTGTTTTCCCCACTTTCTCTTCTATTAGATTTAGTGTGTCAGGCTTTATATTAAGATCTTTGATACACTTTGATTTAAGTCTTGTGCAGGGGGGTAAGTATGGGTCTATTTGCATTCTTTTACAGGTTGACATTAAGTTAGATCAGCACTATTTGTTTAACATGCTGTCTTTTGTCCATTGTATGGTTTTGGCTTCTTTGTCAAAAATTAAGTGACCATAGGTGTGTGGGTTCATTTCTGGGTCCTCAATTCGATTCCATTGATCAAGTGGTCTTTTTCTATACCAGTACCATGCTGCTTTTATTACTATTGCTCTGTAGTATAGCTTGAAATCTGGGGTGGTGATACCTCCTGATTTTTGTTTTAATTGTACAAGATAGATTTAGCTATTCTGGGTTTTTTGTTATTCCATATGAAGTTGAGAATTGTTTTTTTTCCAGGTCTATAAAGAATTGTGTTGGTATTTTGATTGGAATTGCATTGAATATGTATATTGCTTTTAGTAGGATGGCCATTTTTATTATGTTGATCTTACCTAACCATGAGCATGGGAGATCTTTCCATCTTCTGATGTCCTCTTCAGTTTCTTTCTTCAAGGACTTGAAGTTCTTGTCATACAGGTCTTTCACTTGTTTAGTTAGAGTTACCCCAGATAGTTTATGTTGTTTGTGGCTATTGTGAAGGGTGTTGTTTCCCTAATTTCTTCCTCAGTCCATTTATATTTTGTATAAAGAAGGGCTTCTGATTTTTTAAAATTAATTTTGTATCCAGCCACCTTGCTGTAGATGTTTGTCAGTTGTATTAGCTCTCTGGTGGAATTTTTGGGTCACTTATGTATATTATCATATCATCTGTATATAGGGATAATTTGACTTCTTCCTTTCCAATTTGTATCTCCTTGATCTCCTTTAGTTGTCTTATTGCTCTGGCTAGGACTTCATGTATTGTGTTGAAGAGATATGGGGAGAGTGGGCATCCTTGCCTTATCCCATTTCTTCCATGTCTGTTGTAATTTCTCCCTTTTCATTTCTGATTTTACTGATTTTAGAGGAAATGATTTAAGTTTCTCTCTATTTAATTTGATTTTGGCTACTGGCTTGCTGTATGTCACCTTTATTATTTCTATGTATGGTCCTTGTATGTCAGCTCTCTCCAGGACTTTTAGCATGAACGAGTGTTGGATTTTGTCAAATGCTTTTTCAGCAACGAATGAGATCATAATGTTTTCTTTTCCTTTCAGTTTGTTTATATGGTGAATTACATTGATGGATTTTCATATGTTGAACCACTCCTGCATTCCTGGGATGAAGCCTACTTGATCATGGTGTATGATACTTTTGATGTGTTCTTGGATTCTGTTTGCTAGTATTTTATTAGGTATTTTTGCATCTATGTTCATGAGGGAAATTGGTCTGAAATTCTCTTTCTTTGTTGGGTCTTTGTGTGGTTTAGGGATCAGAGTGACTGTGAGTTTGGCAGTGTTCCTTCTGTTTCTATATTGTGGAAGAGTTTGAAGAGTATTGGTACAGCTCTTCTTTGAAGGTCTGGTAGAATTCTGTGCTGAAACCATCTGGCCCTGGGATCTTTTTGGATGGGAGATTTTTAATGACTGTTTCTATTTCCTTATGGGATTATAGGATTATTTAATTTGTTAACCTGATCTTGATTTAGCTCTGGTAGGTGGACTCTATCAAGAAAATTGTCCATTTTCCTTAGGTTTTCAAATTTGTGCAGTACAGATCTTTGAAATAAGACCTAAAGATTCTCTGGATTTCTTTGATGTTTGTTGTTATTTCTCCCTTTTCATTTCTGATTTTACTGATTTAGGTATTTTCCCTCTGCCTTCTTGTCAGTTTGGCTAAGGGTTTGTCTATTTTGTTGATTTTTCTCAAAGAACCAACTCTTGGTTTTGTTGATTCTTTGTATTGTTCTTTTTGTTTCTAAGTTGTTGATTTCAGTCCTAAGTTTGATGATTTTTCTGCCTTCTGCTCTTATTGGGAGTGTTTGCTTCTTCTTCTTCTTCTTCTTCTTCTTCTTCTTCTTCTTCTTCTTCT
>CAJQZJ010012348.1:466290-482693 GCA_907164525.1 Lophiomys imhausi | reverse complement strand
TCTTCTTCTTCTTCTTCTTCTTCTTCTTCTTCTTTTTTCTAGCTCTTCCAGTTCTGCTGTTAAGTTGCCCATATGGGCTGTCACAATTTTCTTTTTGAAGGTACTTAGTGCTATGACCTTTCCTCGTAGCACTGCTTTCATTGTGTCCCATAGGTTTTGTATGTTGTGCCTTCATTTTCTCAAAGGGCATTCTTTTTCTCCTGAAAACACTCCACAGAAATGCCTGTCTACCTTTGTGGCATACTTGTGAGAGTTTTATATTGTTATTTAGGTATGGATTAGAAATGAAGAGGAATAAGTAGATTAAAATTAGAGTCATATCCCCTAATTTTTCTGATAGACTTTGAAGAATGAGACGAGAAGTCCTTTTCTGTTAAAACAGTAAGACTTCTGAGACAAAATTCCCAGAAAAGAAGCTTTCATGCTTATCCAAGTGATCAGAAATGTTTATTTTACTTTCTTGAGAAGCATGGTTGATGTGGGGGGTGTACTAACAGCCTAATTAACTGAGCTAAACCTCAGCCCTGAGGCTTTAGTAGCCTAATATAGTAAAATAATTAGGGATTGGTAAATAGAAAGCACTATATGTTAGACAATTATACCCATTGTTAGCTCTACTACTACTATTTTATCACCCAAATATGGAATAATCATTATAAATACAATCATGCTTATTTAAGATTCCAAGAAAAAGTGGAATCACTTCTTTTAATTAAAAGTTAAAGCAAAAAATATCTAGCACAATTTAGTTTAAGCCCATTATGAAGAATTTTAACTTTTGCAATTGGTTTAAGGAAGGCATTTTTCTGAGACAAATGACTCACTGGAATTCAGTGAGATGCCGTAATTAATATATTCCTGGAAAGAATTGAAAAAAAAATCATAGTAACTCTATGATTTCTGTATTAATGTTATAAAGTTGTTACAAGTTCTGACCTATAGTCCCTTTACAGTAGTCCAATTATAATTTGAGAAATTTCATTTAAAATGATAGGCAACTCAATTGGGTTTGTTAGGAGAAGGAGTATTAATAGCAAATCCAGAAATCTGTCAGATTTTTCTCCCCATGCCAATTAGTTGTAGGTATATCAATTAAATGATTATTTCTCCACATTTTGATTAGTTGCAGTTGTCTATAATGATTTTTGTCTATGCAAAGCAAATTTTCCTCTATAACTGCTAAAGACAGCATTTACCTGTGGGTATAAATATTTAGAATGTAGTTAGGAACTATGTTGGCTTAATAATGTAGCAGTTGTAAGTTCTTTTCTAGATCCATGATTCACTAGCTCAGAGTTGTTCACTAGGTGTGGTGGTTTGAATGAAAATGGCCCCTCTAGGCTCATAGAGAGTGGCACTATTAGGAGGTGTGGCCTTGTTGGAGGAAGTGTGTCACTGGAGGTGTGGAGTTTGAGGTTTCAGATGTTCAAGCCAGGCCCAGTGTCACTCTTCCTGCTGCCTTCTGATCCCAATGTAGAACTCTGCTACTTCTCTAGCACATCTGCCTGCATGTTATCATGCATCCTTCCATGATAGCAATGGACTAAACCTCTGATCTGTTAGCCAGTCCCCAATTAAATTATTTCTTTTTAAGTTAGCGTGGTCATAGTGTCCCTTCACAGCATTAGGAACCCCTACCACAGCACTAGGTTTCCAGTTCCAGTCATGATTCTCTTCTTGTTGAACATGTCTTAAGTCCAGTTAGAGAGCTGTTGGTTGCTGCCAAAGTACACCCTTAGTGTTATTATACCCATCATAACTGAGTAGGGTTGTCTATTGTCTCCCTCCTTTGGAAGCTTCTTTGGTACTTCCTGGTACCATAAAAGCTTGCGGCATTCAGATCAGATACAGCTTGCAACATTATTTCCAATGTGCATGGTGTCTTCAAAAATAGGGACTTATCATCCACCTCTGGTTGTCTTTCTCTTATAATTGACTTTCTCATATATATTATTCATGCTGTCTTCTTTGTTATTAACTTTCTCTTCACTGTAAAGATTTTCTTATAGTGTCTTCTGTAGAGCTCATTTGATTGTTAGAAATTGATTTAATTTATTTTTCATAATTGTGGCCTAATTGTTTTTGTTGTTTTGTAATGTATTTGTTGTTATTAGAGAAAGAGTCATTTTTTGGACTGAAAGGGGGAGCTGTTGGGGGAAAAAGATATACCTTAAACTTACAAAAAGAAAAAAAGAGGAGGATGGTGGGGTGTGAAGAGGAAGAGGGTGGGAGGGTGGGACTGGAGGGGGGAATAGGGAGGGGATTGTGAATAACTTGAAGAAATAATAAATAAATAAATAAATAAATAAATAAATAAAAATTTTTTAAAGTTCTCTAAAATATTTGTTTTTATTGTGAAATGTTTTTCTCACTCCATTATGATTACTAATTTCATTGGGCATAATAGTCTGAACTAGTATATATGGTTTCTTGGAGCTTGTAGAATATTCATCCAGGCCCTTCTAGCTTTTTGAGTCTCCACTGAAGTCAGGTGTTATTGTAAGAGCTTGTCTTTTAATATTCTTTTTTCATTCTGTACATTTGGTGTTTTAAATATTAAGTGTCAAGAGGAGCTTCTGTTTTCATCCTTACTAGGTGTTTTCTTTGTCTTTTTGCCTTAATAAGTGTCATTTTATCTAGACTGGAGAAATTTTCTTCTGTGATTGTGTTAAAAATATTTTCTGTGCATTTAACCTGGAGTTCTTTTCCATCCTCTATTGTAGAAAAAAGGCTAACTAAATTATTTACCAGTATTTATATTATGGTTAATTGGACAGCTCAGAACACTGTCTGACCACACACAGACACCTGATGGATTTTAACAAGCCTTATCTTGGATTGTGCAATGTTAGCCCATGTAAGCTAGCCCTTAATTCTATTTCCCAGATATGACCCCATACATACATACATCCCTTTTGGGCTATTATTCTCCACTATGCCAATGCTCCAAGTCACATGGCAGGATCTTCTTTCATCTACTCCATCATGCGTTTCCTTCTTCCTGCTCCTGTCTTCTTCTCTTCTACCCAAGGTCCTCTCTGTTAGCCCCAGAAGCCCTTGAACCTTTCCACTGCCTACCTTTGCCTCAGTTCAATCACAAGCCCTGGCATATTATTAAAGCCAATCAGAGACAATGATTAGAAAACAAGGTAACACAGCATTACTTGATGTACAGCAAGCAAGTCTCTGTCAGAAGGTTAACTAACATTTAGAATATTTTTGTAGATTTGGTCCTTTCACAGTTTACAATGTCCCAGATTTCCTGGGTATTTTGTAAATGGATTCTTTTTAATTTATCACTTTATTAGACTGAGCTGTTAATTTCTTCTACCTTGTCTTCCAGATGTGAGATTCTCTCTTGCATGTCTTTCAATCTCTTACTAAAGTTTATCTCTTAACTTTTTTTTGAGTCCCTAAGTTTTTCATTTCCAGTTTTATTATGATTTAGCTTTTCTTTAATGATTCTATTTTATTAAATTCTAATTTCACTGGCTGTAATGGTGCAAGCCTTTAATTCTAGTATTCAGGGCGCCAAAGCAGGCAGATTTCTGAATGTTTAAGGTGAGTATGGTCCTCATAGCAAGTTGCAGGACAGTCAGGAGTACACACATTCTGTCTCTTCCCCAGATACTCCTCAACCTGCACCTGCTCTCAGAGAAGAGTAAGCTTCTCAGGGACATCAAGCAAACACAGCATAACAAGTTACAATAAGACTAGGAACATACTATTACATTAAACCTGGACAAGGCAACCCAGTTAGGGGTGAAAGGGTACCACAAGTAGGCAAAAGAGTTACAGGGAATCCCTGCTCCCACTGTTAGTATTTCCACAATAACACCAAGCTACAGAGGTATAAAATCTATATGTAAAGGACCTAGGTCAGATCCCTAGAAGTTCTGTAATCTCTCAAGTTCCCATGAGTTGCAGACCATTGATTCTACAGGCCTTGGTTTTGTGGTGTGTCCTTACCCCTCTGGTTTCTCCAATCCTTTTCCCTGCTCCTCAGCAGGACTTCACACATTCCACCTAATATTTTACTGTGGAACTCTGCATCTGCTCTTATCAGTGGCTAATTGAAATTTCTCTGGTCTCTGAAGACAATTGTGCAAGACTTCACCACTAGCACACTCTGCAGACAGAAAAAACTGTAGGTAGAAGATTTTGTGGCTGGGTTGGTGTCCCAGTCCCTCCACCTGAGGCTTTATTTGGTTATAGAAGATGGCCAGCTCAGGTTCTGTGTCCTTCATTACTAGAAGTCTTTGCTAGGGTTACCCTCATAGATTCCATGGCATTTCTATTGAACTAGATTTCCACCTGTTCCCAAAATGTCAACCAATTCCAGTTGTTTCTCCCAGTATTTTCTTCCTCCTTCCATCAGCACCTGATTCTTCCTATTCCCAAGCCAACCTGCCACCAGTCCACCCATGAAATCTATCCTATTTCCCTTCCCAGGGAGACCCCTGTATCCTCCCTTAAGCCCTTTTTGTTACTTAGCCTCTCTAGGTCTGTGGATTGTAGATTGATTGTCCTTTATGTTACAACTAATATCCACTTATAAATGTGTACATACCATATTTGTCTTTCTGGATCTTGGTTACCTCACTCATGATGATTTTTGTTTTTAGTTCCACCAATTGGCCTGCAATTTCATCATGTCATTGTTTTTAACAGCCTCCTCAGCCCAGGTAACTCTTCCCCAGTATGTATGTAATACTCCATTTTGTAAATATACCACATTGTCTTTTCTATTATTTTGTTGAGGGACATCTAGGTTGTTTCCAGTTTCTGATGATTATGACTAAAACTGCAATGAATATAGTTGAGCAAATGGCCTTGTGGTAGGTGGAACATCTTTTGGGTATATGCTGAGAAATAGTATACTGGGTCTTGACATAGATCAATTTTCAGTTTTCTGAGAAACAGCCATACTGATTTCCAAAATTGTTGTACAAATTTACACTCCCACCAACAGTGGAGAAGTATTCCCCTTTCTTTGCATCCTCTCCAGCATGAGCTGTCACTTGTGGTTTTGATTTTAGCCATTTTGATAGGTGTAAGGTGGAATGTTAAAGTCTTTTTGATTTAAATTTCTCTAGTGGCTAAGGATGTTGAACATTTCTGTGTTTCTTGATGATCTCAACAGAGATTGCCCTGTTAAGAATTTTCTGTTTAGTTCTGTACCTCATTTTTAATTGGATTATTTAGTTTGTTGATGTTTAGTTTGTATATTTTGGATATTAGCCCTCTTTCAGATGTAGTTTTGGTAAAGATCTTTTCCCATTCTGTGGGCTGCTATTTTGTCCTACTGATGATGACCCTTTACATTACAGAAGCTTTTCAATTTCATCGGGTCCCATTTATTAATTGTTTATCTTAGTGCCTGAGCTATTGGTGTTCTATTCAGGAATTTGTCTCCTGTGCCAATGCATTCAAGATTATTCCCCATTTTCTCTTCTACCAGGTTCAATGTAGTTGGTTTTATATTAAGGTCCATGATCCACTTGCACTTGAGTTTTGTACAGGATGATAGACATGTGTCTGTTTGCTTTCTTCTACATACCAACAACCAGTTAGACCACAAGATTTTTTTTTTTTTTAGACCACAAGATTTTTGAATATGCTTTCTTTTTTCCATTGTGTATTTCTTGCTTCTTTATTAAAATTTAGATGTCCATAGGTATGTGGATTTCCTTTTGGGTTATTATTTCTATTTCATTAATCAATGTGTCTGTTTTCATGCCAATACCATGTGGTTTTTATTATTACAGCTCTGTAGTACAGCTTGACATAAGGGATGATGATGCCTCCACAAGTTCTTTTATTGTACAGAATTGTTTTAGCTATCCTGAGGTTTTTTTTGTTTTTCTATATGAAGTTGAGTATTGTTCTTTCAAAGCTGCAAAGAATTGTATTGAAATTTTGATGGGGATTGTATTGAATCTGTAGATTGCTTTGATAGGATGGCCATTTTTATTTTTAATACGCCAATCCGTGAGCATGGGAGACCTTCTACCTTCTGATGTTTTCTTTCTTCAAAGACTTGAGGTTTCTATCATACAATTCTTTCACTTACTTGGTTGGAGATCTGCCAAAATATTTTATATTATTTGTGGTTATTGTAAAGGGTGTTGTTTCCCTGATTTCTTTCTCAGCCTATTTGACACTTGTATATAGGAAGGCTACTGATTTTTTGAGTTAAGCTTCTGTCTGGCTACTTCTCTGAAGAAGTTTATCATCTGTAGGAGTTCCCTGGTAGAATTTTTGGTGTCACTTGTATATACTATTTTAGTAAATATGTAAGGGATTCTGAAATGCAGATCAACGTGACACCTGACAGTGAAAGTTCCTGTTCAACCAATGAGAAGGGACTCTCTATAAGAAGGAAAGTCCAGAAAACTGGAAAAGGGCTTTTGGCTTGGCATTGGTTCTCAATGCAGCCTCATTTTAAAAAATGCTAGAAAGAATGCAGTCTAGGAAGGTGAAGCCCAGATTGGACTGAAGAAAAGTAAAATCTGTTTTGGGAAAGTTGAGGTTCTGAGAGATGTGGACCCCACCCTGCTGAGTGTCATGGCAACAGGAGCCACCAGAAAGTGGGAAAAAAGGAGAGACAATGCAAAAGACCACAATAATCGTGTCTTATTTAAGGGGCGTTGGGATAGACCTGAAAACCCACTCTAGAGATGATGACAAGGTGGCATGTGCCATTTGTTGATCCCACACCACACTGACAAAATGGCAGGACCTAAGGAGGAGGTATGCTAACCAGCCCCAAGGCAATGAGAGAACAGCCTTGGTCCTGAGGTGATAAGAAGCAGTCAGATAGAAGCTTCAGCATATAAACTGAGAGATGTAGTCTGAGAAAGAGACTCTTGCCAGGGACAAGCCTAGTAAAGCCGAAAAAAAAAAAACACACAGGAAGCAGGACTGTCAAAGAGCAAACTTGGGCTGGCAGATGAGGAGTGGAATAGATCCTACTTAGGAAGGCCTGAGGCTATGTCATTCATTGCCCCCCCTCAATGTGCCCCAACCCCGAGCCAAACCAGTGAGAGAGGCATGACATCTGAGTACTCTGAAGTCTCAGCTCTGAGAGACCACAGAAACAGTGACTGAGGCTCTGACAGAACTGAGAGACATGTGTAGAAAATGGCTAATTAAATTATTTAACCAGTATTTTGGTTATATTTAATTGGTTGGTGGCTGTTAATCCTCCCAGCCATTATAAATGAGCACACAGACACCATGTGAATTTTAACAAAACTTGAAATGAGCAATCTTGGCCCACCCAAGCTAGCTCTTAATTCTGTTACCCAAATATGACTCCATATATACATACATCCCCTTGGCCTGCTATTCTCCACGCTAAGCTGATGTTCCTGGCCATGTGGAGTGAGGTTCTTTTTTCTAACACATGGTGTGTGTCCTCCTTCTTCCTGATCCTGGCTGGAACAGTCTTTGAGGCTGGGCCATCTCAGCAAACTGTTTGAAGTTTTTCTGGATGCATATTTTTGAGGAAACAGCTATTGAGGCAGTCTATGGGCTGGATCATTTGGATTACTTGTCTTGTCTTCTTTGGACTCTGGTCCCATTGTTCTGAAAATATACTCACAAGTAAAATATAGTTCTGCAATTACCAAAATGCCTTGGATGTGAAGGATGTACAAATAATTAAGGAATATTTTCTGTTCTTTGAACAGAAGAAAGACATTTGTAAGTCTCCATTCATGTCATAAAAAGATGGCATGTAATATCTTTCCGAGGGAAAGTTGTTTTTTGGCAATAGAAGAAAAAAAATTTATCTTTCAAAAGAAATCTTGAAAATTTGAAACTAAAATTTATCTTTAAGTGTATATAAAACATAATAATCTTAACTTTCTGTCAATATCTATTTTAACAAAACAATATTAAATTTCTATCAATATATATTAATATAACAAAATAATCCTAAGTTTTTAATAATAAAAGAGACAAAAATAGAGTGAGGGAAAAAAAGAAAATCCCTGAGTCCAATTCTTATTTTTCCTCAACACATATCATATATCCATTCATTCTAGATGATAACAAACAATAACAACAAATATCATAACACACACAAAAAAAATTCCATCCCATCTTTTGGGAATGGAGTGTAAATATTTTTGGGTATCCTTTAAAAATTGAGATATTGACCAATTCCCTGGAAAGTTAGCTATAGCTTTTCTTGTCCAGTCTCTGTAGGCTCGATCATTTTTGGACTAGACCTTTAAAAAATGATTTGCATGCAAAGTTTTTAAGAAAACAATGATTGAAGCAGTATGTTAGGCTGAATCTTCTGGCCTATTTGTCTCGTCCTTATTGTCATTCAGTCCTTGGCTCTGAAAATACATTTTTTGTTCTAAATTTGAGCAAGTGAAAAGCATAGAACAACTTTGTAAGTACATTTAAAGAATAAACTCTATCTGTGTCGGATGAAAGATTGGAATATCATGAATACCATACAATTAATAAAATACTCTTACCATGTGAAGACATTCATGTCTCAGCTAATAGGAGGTTCTCCCTTGTCAGATATAATCTTTATAAGTTTTGTTTGTAACCACATTTTTTTCATTCCCTGTAGATACATAGGCATAACCACGTCACCATCTTAAAACCATTGCAAGTTTCCATTCTAAAGTTAAAATATCCTTATGATATATTGGTTCGTTTAATTCCTCAGTTTTTTTGTATAATCCAATGTCTTTCAGCTGCAGTGGTACCTTTTTCACAAACAGACATAGTTCTGTGGAGAGGTGTGGCTGAGGAAGCCAAGGATCCACTAGATGCCTCAGTGCCAGGCAGGCATATGACAATTGCTGGCAGAGACACTAAAGACTAGGCCACATGACACCGAATCTGTGCCGTGTGAGTTTGATAATCTTGGCTGACCAAGGAAGCCAACCCCAAGCTGAGTAACAGGGCAGGCTGGCTGCATGAGCCAGCCAACAGTGATGGTGCTAGGCCCTGAGTCTGAGTAGGTTGAGGAGGCCCTAGCAAGGCCCCAATGCCAAGGCTGACTAAGGAGGCCCTGAGACCAAGCTGAAATGAGGAATGTCCCACAACAATGCAAGAGTCAGATGTCCACTGTAAAATGTTGCCCTCAGATAGACTGCAAACCAAGTTGCCCACAAGGACCCACAGCCTGGTATCCTTTCAAAAGGGTTTGGGTTGGTTCTTAGGTAACAGGTGTTTAGATATTAACAAATATAGTTTAATAAAATTTTCAGTTACATACTATCACATTATGTGAACATAGCAATACTTTGACTTTTTCCTTTACAAATTGTGTCCCCTTGATCTCCTTTAGTTGGCTTATTGCTCAGCTAGAACTTCAAGTACTGATTTGAATAAAGAAAGAACAGCCTTATTTTGTTCCTGATTTTAGTGATTTAGCTTTGACTTTCTCTGCATTTAATTTGATGTTGGCTATAAGCTTCCTGTAAATTGCCTTTGCTATGTTTATGTATGTCCCTTGTATCCCTGTTCTCTCCAACACTTTTATCCATGAAGAATTATTGAATTTTTACAAAAGCTTTTCTAGTGAGGTACTCATGTTGTTTTTTTTTTTCTATCAGTTTGTTTATATGGTAGAATAAATTGACAGATTTTCATGTGTTGAACCATCCCTGCATCTTACTTAATCACTATGAATGATTTTTCAATGTGTTTTTCTATTCAGCTTGCAAGTGTTTTTTCGACCATTTTTACATCAATGTTCATGAGGGAAATTGGTCTGTAATTCCCTTTCTTTGTTGAATCTTTGTGTGGTTTTGGAATCAGGATGGCAATGGCCTAATAAAATGAATTTGTAAACGTTCCTTATTTAGTCTTTGTATGGTTTGAGTAACAGGGTGACAGTGTCTTCATACATGAATTTGGGGTTATTCCTTCTATTTCTATTTGGGATCAATTTGAGAAGTATTGGTATTAGATCTTCTTTGAATGTCTGGTAAAAATTCTGCACTAAAATTATTTGGGCACTGGAGTATTTCATATGAGAGATTTTTTAAGGACTGTTTCTATTTCCATGGGGGTTATAGGTCTATTTAAATTATTTATCTGATCTTGATCTAACTTTAGAAAGAGGTATCTATTGAGAAAATTCTCCATTTGTTTTAAATCTTCCAATTTTGTGGAGTACAGGTTTTTTAAGTATAATCTAATGATTCTTTGGATTTCCTTTGTGTCTGTTCTTATATCCCGCTTTTTGTTTCTCATTTTGTTAATTTGAATACTCTCTCTGTCTTCTAGTTAGTTTGGATAAGGGTTTGTCAATCTTGTTGATTTTCTCAAAGAATCAATTCTTTGTTTCATTGATTCTTTGTATTGTTCTTTCTGTTTTATTAGCTTCAGTCTTCATTTGATTAATTCCTGTTCTCTGCTTCTCTTGGGTATTTACTTCTTTTTGATCTAGTGCTTTAAGATGTGCTGTTATGTTTCTAGTATGACATTTCTCCAATTTCTTTACGAAGCCACTTAGCACTATGAACTTTCCTCTTAGCACCACTTTCGTTGTGTCACTTATAAGTTTCAGTATATTGTGCATTCATTTTCATTGAATTCTAGGAAGTCTTTAATTTCTTTCTCATTTCCACTTTGACCCCTATGTCATTCCATAGGGAGTTGTTCAGTTTCCAGGAGTTTGTAGGCTTTCTATTATTTCTTCTGTTGTTGACATCCAGCTTTAATCTGTAGCGGTCTGATAGGATACAGGGGGTTATTTTAATTTCCTTGTATCTATTGAGATTTGCTTTGTGACTGAGTATGTGATCAATTTTTGAGAATGTTACATAAGCTGCTGAGAAGAAGGTATGTTCTTTTGTGTTTGAGTGAAATGCTCTGTAGATATCTGTTAGGTCCCTTTTAGTCATAATGTCTACTTTTAGTTTCTGTCTGGATAACCTGTCTATTGGTGAGTATGGGGTATTGAATTCTCCCACTATTTATGTGTGAGGGTCAATGAACTTTAAGTTTTAGTAATGTTTATTTCACAAATGTGGGTACCCTTATATTTGGGTCACAGATGTTAAGAACTGAGACATCATCTTGGTGGATTTTTCCTTTGATGAGTATTAGAGTCCTTTCTCTATCACTTTTGATTAAATTTGGCTTGAAAACTATTTTGTTAGCTATTAGAATAGCTACACCAATTGCTTCTTGGGTCCATTACCTTTTTCCAACTCTTTACTCTGAGGTAATGTCTATATTTGATGTTGAGATATATTTATTGTATGCAATAGAAGGATAGATCTTGTTATGTATCTGTCTTAGTTTGGGTTTTGTTGATGTGATGTGACAACATGACCACAGCAACTCTTATAATTGAAAACATTTAATTTGGCTGGTTTACAATTTCAGAGGTTCAGTTCATTATCATCATGGTGGGATGAATGACAACATGCAGACAGACATGTTGCTGGAGTAGCTGAGAGTTCTAAATCTTGATCTTAAGGCAGCAGGAGACTGTGACTTCATGGTCTAATAGTCTAATATCTTACATCTAACACTGACCAGACTTTAGCATATCTGACCTCAAAGCCTGCCTTCACAGTGAAACATGTTCTCCAAGAAAGGCACTTACTCCAACAAGGTCACATCTCTCAATAGTACCACTCCCTATGGCCAATATTGAAACACATGAATCTATAGGGGCTATTCTTATGAAACCACCACAGTTTCCATTCTGTTAGCCTGTGTTTTTTGTGTAAAAATTGAATCTATTGTTATTGAGAGACATTAATGACCAATGATAGTTAATTCCTGTTATTTTGTTGGTGGTGTCAGTGGTAGTGGTGTTGGTATTGGTGATCGGAGTGTGTGTATGTGTGTGTGTGTGTGTGTGTGTGTGTGTGTGTGTGTGTGTCTGTCTGTCTGTCTGTCTGTCTGTGTTTGTGTCTGTGTCTGTAGATTGCCCTTCTTTGTATTTTGCTGGTATGAGATTATTTATTTTCTGTGGTTTAATAGATGAAGTTAATCTTGGGTTGGAGGTTTTCCTTCTAGTCCATTCTTTAGGGCTGGATTTATCAATAGATATTGTTTCAATTTGACTTTGTCATGAAATATCTTGTTTTCTCCATCAATGATGATTGTAAGTTTTGCTTGACATAGAAGTCTGGGCTGGTATCTGTGGTCTCTTATAGTTCGGAAGACATCTGTCCAGGCCCTTCTTGCTTTTAGAATGTAATAGTCGACATATATATTTTTTCCCTTGCAACTTTTAATATTTTTTTCTTTTTATGTGTGTTTAGTGTTGTGGTTATTATGTGATATTGTGATTTCCTTTTCTAGTCCAATCTATTGGTGTTCTGTAACCTTCTTGAACCTTTATAGACATTTTCCTCTTTAGACTAGGGAATTTTTCTTCTATGATTTTGTTAAGTATATTTTCTGGGTTTTTGATTTGAGATTCTTCTTTTTCTATACTGATTATTCTTAGGTTTGGTCTTTTCATACTGTCCCACATTTCCTGGAAGTTTTGTTAGGAATTTTTTAGATTTACCATTTTCTTTGCTCAATGAATCTATTTATTCTATCATATCTTCAACTCCTGAAACTCTTTCTCCCATCTCTTGTATTTTATAGTTTCAGTTGACTTACCTAATTTTCCATTTCCAAAATTCTCTCTGTTGATGTTTTCTTTACTGTTTCTATTTCTATTTTCAAATCTTTAGCAGTTTTCTTCACCCATTTGTTTTCTTTTTTTTCTTGACTTTCTTTAAGGGATCTATTGATTTCCTACAATTTGTGTTTTTTCCTCAATTTATTTTTTTAATAATTTATTTTTTATTTCTTCAAGTTACATCTCAATCACAATCCCCTCCCTACTCCCCCCTCCAGTCCCCCCCTTCCACCCTCCTCCCCCTCAGCCCCCCCCTCCTCTTCCCTTCTTTTTTTTTTTTTTTTTTTTTTTTTAGTTTAAGGTATTTATTTTTCCCCCCAACAGCTCTCCCTTTCAGTCCAAAAAATGGTTCTTTTTCGTATAACTATAAATACAATACAAAACAACAGAAATAAATAGGCCACGATTATAAGAGTTATATGGCTTAGCATACATTCCCAATGTCCAGTCCATATGTATTTGGCACCTGAATTTAACATTCTACTATCTAACCATCTCCATGAGTTTAAAGTTCTATATCTAACTCAGCTTTCATACTAACTTGCCTCATAATTTTAAAAATATCTTCTTAGATCCAGAACACCCTATTGATTCCTAAACAACTCAAAATTTAACTATGAGACTCTAGCTATCTATTCTTCAACCACCTCAGAGAACTGAGAGGGATAAATATATCTGATTATATAGGAAGTTCAGGGCCTGCAGCTTCCAAAACTAAAAAATGACATACCAGTGGCTGCCTGGACAGTTCCCATTTTCTCTCCATACATTACAGCATCAATCTTCAGCCATTTGCCCCATTTCTCTGACAGACATTGGTTGTAGAGCAGGAATTATGAAAGACTTACCTACCCTGTCTTGGCAGAGCTAGGCTGTCGACTTACCTGCTTCCAAGTTTTGTCCTTTTTGGACAGAAGTCTGTCTACAGTTGAAGCAAGTGGTTTTTCTGGCCAAGAGAAAGTCTTACCACCAATTTAATCATCTCCCACTGGAGATTCTTCGATGCTCATCTTCTACTTGGAGTAATATAGGGGGTGCTGTCAGGAGCTGACATGTCTCGATATCAAAAAATCTTAAGTTAAGAAAACATCTTTGAATGCCATATTCTGCAGATCTCTTGAGGTTTTTGAAGATGCCCTATCTATCTCTTATATTTAGATAAGCAAATATTGCTTGTCTCTTAGCAACTTGATTTCTGAGTAGCTTAGAAAATAACTGTGATAGACTGTCATAGTAACTAACAAAATGACACGTTTTCATGACTATTAGTTTCTGTTTCTTAATTATCCTAAACAGTTTATGTCGGTTGGTAGCGAGAGGTCAAAACTTGACATTTCATTTTTAAGTATTACTACAAACAATACCTTTAAGAAGCGTTACCCTTAATTTTGTATCAATATACAAGGATCAATACCAATGTGGCCAAATATAATCTTAATTTTGTATCAATATACAAAGATCAGTACCGATGTAGCCCAATACAATCTTAATTTTACATTAATATACTAGGGTCAATACCATTGTGGCCAAATATAATCTTAATTTTGTATCAATATACAAAGATCAATACTGATGTAGCCCTATACAATCTTAAATTTGCATTAATATACAATGATCAATACCGATTTAGCCAAATATAATATTAATTTTGTATCAGTATACAAAGGTATAAAGCTATATTCAATAATCTGTCCTTTTTTCTTGTTCTTTCCTATACTATGTCTATGTCCCATTTTTCTCAAGTCTGTTCACTCCTATATAGGAGAGAAAGGAGGATACAGAAAAGCAAAAGAGAGAAGTCCCTGGGTCTAACCTCCAAAACCCATTTAACAAGACCATTTAACAGCTTGTAGTCTTTTCCCCTAAATAACAAAATTTTCTATTATCTATCAAATAACCAAAGGGGGAGAACACCCTCCCCACCTTCTGGGGAAGGGACGTTGTTCTCTTAAAATGACTTCCTGCTGATTTGGGACGTAGTAAACCTGTTTGGGGCCCAAATAAGAATGGAAAAATGGTTAAAAATGTTAATAGAATCATTTGATGTTCAGTCCCTTTGTGCTCAGCTATTTAGATGTCCTACGAAGTTCATAGACAGAAGCTGATCTTCAGAACTTTACTGAAGATCTGGCTGGAGTAGTCTGTGGAGCTGAACGATCTTAGCGATTTTGAGTTGTTGTGGTTATAGACTTTTGAGGAAACTGCTATTGAAGAAGTCTGCAAGGCTGGATCATCTGGGCCACTCGTCTTCTTTGGTGTCTGATCTGTTTTCTGCTGAGGTTTCCGTTGTCCAGTTGTCCCTGGAATCCTTGAATGGATGCTTTAAATCTCCTGGAGAGATAAGAACAGAGCCCTGCCCTAATCCTAACTCTGGGACAATTACCTTTTTTTGGGGGGGTCAGGTAATATTTTTCCTGGAGCAAATTTGGTTTTTTGATAATATATAAAGTATTACCTTTCAATCCGGATTAAAGAAGAAATTATTTTGATATTTTGGAGCTAAACAAACCTTTAGTGTATATATTTTGAGATCTCAAAGGACAATTTGTTTGAATTGCAGCCTGCCTTTTGTAAGTAGCTTTTAAACTTAAATCTTTCCAAATCCTATGTGCCTGTCTCTGCATTCTAAATTTTGGGATCAAAGACATGTGGTTTCCAACTGATGGGATTAAAGATGTGCTCCTCCACTCCTGGATCAAAGTTTTTCTCTGTTAAGAGCTTGTTTTGTATCAGGTGGCCTTGAGCTCTGAGATCTGCCTGTTTCTGTCTCTAGTGTGTTGGGATTAAGGGTGTATTCTTCCCCAGTGATGTGACTAAGGGTGTGCACCATCACCACCCTGTTTCTTGAAACTCTAGAATTTATAAGACAACTAACTCTATAGTGATCCTCCTGTCTCTGCTGGAGATAAAGGCATGGGCTAACACCATGCATTATTTTACCTTAGCTCTAAGTTTTTTTTAATTCTTGGAGGTTTGTAAAACCAGGTTGAACAGCTGTCACCTTTAATTTATTTACAGTGTTTTAAAACTGTTACCTGCTTTTTAATGCCAAACCATGGAAATAGCCTATACTTCTACAAAAAAAAACCAAAAAACAAAAAAAAACTTTTAAGCTACTATCAAGTTTGTGTAATCTCTGTAGCCACCTGCAGTCTAACATTCTAATATGAAATTAAGGCCATTTTCTTTTCATGCCAGTAAGGTAAATTATAGTTTGAAAATTTTATATTGTATTTTTATTATATTTTTAAGCTTAATAATTCTTTTTTTAAAAAAGTATTATTTATTTCTAGAACATAGTTTCCTCCCTCCTCCCCTCTTGGCCCCTCCCTTCATCTCTCCTTCCCTCCCTCTCTCCTTCCCTCCCTCTCTCCCTCACTCCCTTCCTCCCTCCCTCCCTCCTTGTTCCTCTACTTGGTACTCTCCTTCTACTCAGATGAGGTGGGTCCTCACATATCATACTCCCTCAGATCTTGCATCATGTGAGGCCCAAGAGCTTACACTCGTACTGGAGCTTGATAAGGCACACCACCTAGGGTGTGGGGTTCCACTAACCTGCAGCAGATTCCATGACTCACTGGTGGGTAGAATTTTTCCTAGGATAGATATGCTAGGTTCCTGTCTATTTGGGTGTGTGGGTTGTAGGATAGTTATCCTCTGATGTATGGTTAATATCCATTTGTAAGGGAATACATACCATGTTTATCTTTCTGGGACTGCGGCAGCTCACTTAGGATGAGCTTTTCTAGTTCCATCCATTTGGTTTTGA
>CAJQZJ010012348.1:419256-441290 GCA_907164525.1 Lophiomys imhausi | reverse complement strand
TAGGTATTCACTAAATCTAACTTATATTAATCTATCAGCCCCTTCACTGAGCTCCCTGCGAAAAGCAGAGGTCAGCATTAGTGGCTTCAACAGCCTCCATAGCCTCACGCATTTGAATGTTTGGTACACAATGGGTGAAACTGTTTGTGAAGGAAAGGGAGATGTGGGTTTGTTGGAGGAGGTATGTTACTGCATGTTGGCTTTGAGGTTTCAAAACCTCAGGCCATTCCAGTTATTTCTCTCTCAGCCTTGTGGTTTTTGCCTAAACATTGAAATTCTCAGCTATTGCTCCAGCATTTTGTCTGCCTGCCTGCTGCCATGATCCTCACCTTGACAATCATGAACCTAATACTCTGAAACTGAAGCAAACTGCCACTAGACTATTTCTTTTATAAGTAACCTTGGACACAATGTGGCTTCATAGCACTAACAAAGTTACTAAGACCAAACTACCTTGAAAGAAAGAGAGACCAGCTGAGCTGCCTGGGCAGGACACTCTGAAATCCATTGATTTAGCTGAAATCCTTTTTGAGCTATCACCTATGGTTTTGGTAGGCTTTGATGATGTAGTCCTTTGAGTCCTTTTTGAGTCCTTTCTGCTGCTTCAACTTACCTCAATAAAACTCACTGGTCCACCAAATTGGACATTGGTGGTATTTATACTTTATCTGTTGTCAGTTTCTTTTCTGATGTGAGTACATGTTTGTTCACATCTTCCTTAGAGTAGTGCAACACATCACTGGCCAGTCTGTGGTCTGAAGAAAAATTCACGTTTTATTCCAAACAGTCATTTGGATATTAAGAAATTTTTTCTAGAAGGCTAGAGTGACAACTCCAAAGATTATTTTAAAAGGTAGTTTCAAGGTAAAGAGCTTTTATGACTTAATAGATTTTAAACCTAGAAGTTTAAGAATTAATGCTGGAAATACTTATGAACATCATAGCATGCTAGTAACTTTATGTGTGTTTGTGTTTTTTTTTCTATGATATATAATACTTAAGGTTTTTCTGCTGATTACATAAACAGGCTGCTTATCAATTTCAGAATACATAATGGAATGAATGATTTATTCTCATAAGATGGCATTGAGATAGCTCTGAGTCCTAGTTATCTCAATACTGCATGCAATGAACAATTGATTACTCAGTGTAACTCAGCTCCCTAGCAACAAATAATTGGACTTCTCCATGTTATTTCCTTTCCTGAACTTGCTGTCCACAATTCTGTGATGAACTGTCAACTTTATTTCATGCTTGTGTCTGGTCCTTCACAATGTATACTTACTACAGATATCCATGGCTAGTCTTACCTGTGCCAACTTTAACTTTAGAGAACAGTAGAAGTGTCACCTTAGCTGTCTCCTCCACAGCAGGGTTTTCTTCAGCCTTTGGGGTACTCAGCATCTCCTTCTCTGCAACAGGTATATTTGACCATCATCTGTGGTATCACCTGTCCAGAAAGAATTAGATTATGACTCATATATAGTATTTGCTTCTTAATAGTCATGGAATAAATGTCTGACATAACTTAGTAGGCTAAACTGACATAAGTTAAGTATACCACCAAAAAGCTGCATAATAAACAACATTTTAAATTGACTTTTAACCTAAATCCCATTAAAATCATAGCAAACCTGAGGAACTTAAAAGATATCTAGATTTTTTCATAATTTCTGATCCATGAAGAATGTAATTTCAAGAATTCTATGATATAAAATAACATGAAAGTCATAAATTATGGATTAAAATAAGTACTTTCAAGTGAATAAAGTTTTTTTTTAAATATAAAAACATTGTGTCCAGTGTAAGCTCCATTTTTTAAAAAATCGTCAATCTTCTAGAAATCTTAGACTGCCATAGTTCTCACTACTCAGTATAGCTTCCCTGAAGCAGACTTTGAGTACCAAGAGCTGCACTAAGAATTAACATTGATGACTCATGTCAACAGAAACAAACCTAACCTTCCTGCTCCCTCCATGAATTGCTTGTTAATGAAGGCAACTGAGCTCCAGGGACATGTTGTTGCAATTGTGTATCTCTGGACAAAAACAGAGAAAAAAATTTAAAAATCAAACTTCATCTGAAACCCATGTAGTGTTTTATTCAAAGATCCACTTGCCAGAATAAACTACCTATTTTTTATATGAAACTATTGAACCCACGAGGGGGCTCCCCGAAATCCTGATGCCCAGAGACCACCAGAGTCCCAGATTCATTGTAATATACAAGAGGTTTATTTAAGCCAATGTGCCAGGGTTCAACTACCTCCATAGAGGAGTGAACGAACCAAAATGGTTTTCAGGCCCTTTTAAGCACCCAAGCAGCTACAAAAATGGTGGGGGCATAAAGGAGTAACTTTTAGCTCGCTAAGTGGGAATTAAGGAACAAAGAGTATGTAAATTTAGGTGATGACACAAGTGGAGCATGAAGATGAGGGATCAGAGGGGAGTGGAAGCAAACCAGCCAGCTATGTAAGTTTAGATAGTCTCAAGGATCAAGTTCTGTGGAATGTCTCCAGGAGAAGTGAGGTCAAGGTCTCATGAAGCAGGAGAAGGTCTTGTATTCATTAATTTTTACAGTCTAACAAAACCATCACAGTTGCTTATATTTCTACAGCCTTGAAAAAAGCTACATTTTAATGTAGCATGGAATTCTGAGAGATCAGTGCATTCTATTAAATTTATGTAAAAATTTCTTCTCTTTATCACTATGAGATTTACCTTTGCATAAGAAAATTCAATGTAATTGTTTATTCTTCACAAATAATCTGCATGAATGGGATTATATGGCTTATAATAATTTCTATTATGAAACAAAATTATTGCCAAAATAAGTTTGAGACTGAAGAATGGTAAATTAATTTTTTGTCAGGGACAGGGCAAACTTATCAGTTCTGCATGTTCCAAATTTCTTTCTTTCTAGAGACCTTTTCTTTTTTAGGTTCTTTCATTTAATTAAAATATAATAACAAAATTCTCCCCCCTCTCTCTCTTTTCCTCTACCCCTCACATATCCAGTGCCTCCTCCCTGTATGTTTATAGCCTCCTCTTTTTTCAAACAGTTGTTGTTACATATACATGTAAATGAATAAACAGAAATACACTTGCTAAGTTCCTTCAGTGTTGCCTGCATGTATATGATTATAGAACAGATCACTCTCTATTGAATAATCAATCAAAGGTCTCACCCCTTTGGAAAACTAATTATCCCACTCTCAACAGTTTGTTAATTGTCACTCTTCATATAGAGGTAGACAATTACTGTGAGATTTCCCCCATCAATGTTGGGATGTTCAGTTCTTTTAATCAGACATATTTTTGAGATTTTATGAGTGCAGCTTCCTTGTCACAGCTAAGAGACACAATGTCACAGCAAATTTCCTAGTCCTCTGGCTTTTTCAATCATCTAGCCTCTTTTCTGGGATGTTCTCTGAGCTTTGGATGCAGAAGCTATGTTTTAGAAATATCAGTTGAGGTGAGGCACCCCATAATCAGTTGTTTATTGCATTACCACTAGTTGTGACTTTTTCAATGGTCTCCTTAGGCTACAAAAAGAAGCTTCTTTGATGAGAGGTGAGAGCTACACATATTTGTGCATAAGATAATCATTTAGACAGCTGCAAGGAATGACATTGTTTTAGTAAAGTAGTATGCTTTAAAAGATCCATGACCTCACTAGCTACATGTAGTGTGCTATGTATCTAGTACCAGACATGATTTCCCACCTGTTAAATATGTTTTGAATACAATAGATAGTCCTTGGTTATTGTCAAGATATAAGTGCCTTTTGTGCGTCTTTTGGGATCTTCTGTCATGCTGGTTCTTGCTGTGATTCATAGAAATTAAAGTTTGGTAGGATAACTGACTGCTTTCCTCCCATTATCTGCTTATGTATCACCTTCTGATCCTATAAAACATGATCATCAAGAAGGAGGCTATCAAGTAAGTTCTAGTTAACAACATCTTAGTTGTATGTCCAATGTGTGTGGTATCTTCAGCAGTAGGAAGTTATCATCAACTCCTGGAAGGAAACTAAGGACAAAAGTAATAGGATATTTTGTTTGGGGACTTTCTTAGAGTCCTCTGACCAGCAATTGAAAAGGAGGTTTCTCATGTCAAGTACTGTAGCTTCTATTAGAGGGTGTAATGCCTCTTTTGGGAATATTATCACCCTATGTGGTATAAATTCATCTAAACAAATATATATGTACTGTATCCTTGGCCAAAGTTAATACATGTGTCTTCTGTGTGCATACATATATACACATATGTATTATATGTAACTTTAGGTAAGTATAAAATATCTCCTATCGATTTTCCAAGCATGGTTAATGCTCCCTCCCTTTTATTTTTATTGTACTCTCATCTTCCTTTAAAATAAAGCTCCCTCCCTATTTTTCCCACATCCCTCATCATAGTCCCTGTATCTTACTGTTGACTTCTCTAGCGCCACTTCCACAAATCCTTTGCAATTTTTTGTTTTCTATGATTATAAGATTTCTTTCTGTGTTGAGTTTTTTGATATATATACTTTTAATTACCTATGACAAATGCAAAATTCCATGATTTGGGGTTCAGAACATCTCCACCATGCCACAAAGCTCTTTTGTGTTCATTTGTTGTTTTCTGCTTCTTCTTTTATCCCTATGCAAATCTGAGGAAGTAATAAGGATGGTTGCATCTGTTATACCTTCACTCCAGAGCTTGTAGAGATAGGGGCCAACCCCATTCACTCACCATCACAATCATCAATCCTGAGACAGCACAACTGACGATGCCCATTGCCAGTATACCAAATCCAGTACCAGTCCATTTTTACAACCTATCCCTTAAAAACCCCCATATGTCTATGAACTAAGAAAGAAAAAGAAGTGGAAGAGGACTTCGGCAGTCCCAGGCAAAGAGATCTTGCTCTCCTGTTGTTCTTCATTAACATTTAGCTGTTTTAAAACATAAATAATTCTCATAATATCATCTGCAGTTGCTTGAAAGAAAAGACTTGAAGGGAAACCATAATCTGAATATATTGTATGAAAAAGTTACTTTTAATAGTGTGTGTGTGTGTGTGTGTGTGTGTTAAAAGCTTTTCTGATTTCCTCTTAGCAATAGTCAGAAGTCTCACATATAGACATATTAGAGATTTTTTTTTCTCCTTTAGTGTTTTTCAGCGTCTTTCCAAGGATGTCTTTGGCCAGCTACTCAGATCTCTGTGCTCTGTGATCTAGTGCTTCTTAAAAAATTGTGTTGTCCTCATCTGTTTTTCATAAAGCTCCTTTAAATGGTTTAAGATTTCTCTTACTCTTTTTAGTTTTACTACAGTTCTTCTCCCTTCTTTGAATTTTTGTTTTTGTTTTAGAAGTAATGGAAATCAAACCCTGGACTCTGTGCATGCTAGGTCAGTACTCTCTCACAGTGCTTAAGCCCCATGTGGCTTATACAATGGATTTTTATGATCTCTTTTTCACTTGGTTGGAGAATTTCTACCTTTACTATTATCTATTCCACTTTAATTAGCTGTATTTAAGATATGTTTTTCTTAATTTTATGGAATTCTTGCAGTTTTTGAAAATAGAAGTGCTTCTCAGTATTTTTTCTGATAATAGATAATATTATATTAAGAAATATATTTTCTTTGCATCTTTGAATGATAAATAATTATTGCCTAGTACTGCATTTACCTAAAGCATATGCATATCCAACCCTAATAAGGAAGACTGTCATTGGCCATCTAATAGGACCCATGTACTCTTGAACTCTTTTGCTGTTCAGCAAAATATTATCAGAATTCAAGAATTATCAGAATTAGAAGTACAATAAAATTTCAAGTTCCCAGCTTTAAGTTATAATGTTTGAAAGACATTTCTCCAATTCAAAACTACTTTATTAAAAAAAAAAAAACTGCTTTTCTAACTTTGAGCTTCTGTATTTGAATCAGGATTCAGCTTTCCCAACATGAGAAGAAACAGAGTGTGGGACAAGGCTGTGCCTATAGCCCACAAGTAGAATACTTCACTAATATATTTGAAGCATAGAATTTGGGGAAAAAATAAAAACAAATAACTACAGAAATAGAGCATATTGATATTTATACTCTTAAGTGTATTGTTTCCAGTTCTGCTCTCCATTTATAGGTAACTTGCCATCACAAGGTACCTGACACTATTACAGTTTACAGAGGCCTTGACCTCATGACTAAGATCAGTGACTATGCATTAAAAGAGTGTGAAGGATTCTCAGGGTAAAAGATCACCACAGGAACAAGTATTTAATGTCTTGCTAATTTCTTGTGGCTATGTGGTTCTTAGATTCTCACATATGAGCTTGTTGACACAAAAACACAACTCTTACTAACAAAGGGGATAGATGATAGCTTATTTTAGCATTAGATGTGAATGACCATGGCCAACAATTATAAATATAAGTCAGCCCAAAATCCATGTTTCATCGTGGTAAAACTTTGATGTTTTTATAGTGACTGAACAAAAAAGTCATAAATTAAAGTACTTTAAAAATATCTTGGTGGTTTCACAAAACTTAAGTCCAAGTGGATCAAAGACCTTAACATAAGGTCTGACACACTTAATCTATTAGAAGAGAAAGTGGGGAAAAGCCTCGAACTAATCAGCACAGGTGACAACTTCCTCAACAGAACACCAACAGCTCAGGCTCTAAGACCAGCAGTCAAAAAATGGGACCTCATGAAACTTAAAATCTTCTGTAAGGCAAAAAACAGTGTCCTTCAAACAAAACGGCAACCTATAGATTGGAAAGAGAACTTCACCAACCTCATAGCAGACAGAGGGCTAATATCCATAATTTATAAAGAACTCAAGAAATTAAATGCCAAAAATCAAAATAATCCAATCAAAAAATAGGGAACAGAGCTAAACATACAACAAAGGAGGACTCCCTTATGGCTGGGAGACACTTGAAGAAATGCCCAGCATCCTTAATCATCACAGAAATGCAACTCAAGATGACTCTGAGATTCCATCACACACCTGTCAGAATGGCTAAGATCAAAAACTCAAATGACAGCACATGGTGGTGAGGTTGTAGAGAAAGAGGATCACTCCTCCATTGCTGATGAAAGTGCAAACTTGTACATCAACTATAGAAATCAGTGTGGCGATATCTTGGAAAACTTGGAATAGCTCTACCTCAAGACCCAGCCATACCACTTCTGGGTATACATCCAAAGGATTCCTCACCAAACAACAAGGGCGTTTCCTCATCTATGTTCACAGCAGCCTTATTTGTAATATCTAGAAACTGGAAACAACCCAGATGTCCCTCAACCAAGGAATGGATGAAAAACTGTGGTACATCTACACAATGGAGTAGTACTCAGCCATCAGAAAGAATGAAATCATGCAATTTGCAGCCAAATGGATGGAACTAGAGAAGCTCATCCTGAGTGAGCTAACCCAGACTCAGAAGGATGCACATGGCATCTATTCACTTATAATCAGATTTTAGCTATAAAATACAGGATAACTATACTACAACCAATGCACCAAAGGGAACATGAACATAGATATTGTTATCTGTCAATGAGACCCTTTTCCCTAGTTGTGCTGCCTTGTAGGTCCGCAGTGTATGAGGAGGCTCTTGGCCTTCATATGACTACTGAACTAGGGCAGGGGACTGTTGTGTAGGGACACTCCACTCCGGAGGAGTGGGATGGAAGGGATGGGGGTAGAAGGTGGGCGGGTGGGACTGGGAGGAGTGGACAGAGGATACTGTGATGTAGATGTAACGTGAAGTAATAAATAAACATAAAAAACAATCTTGGTGGAAACATTGGGTAGGTTGGTGAAAGCAAAGTATGGAAAGTTATTCCATAGTCCTCAGATGCTATCAGATATTCTTAGCCTTTTGGATGATGAAAACCAGTGTTTCATTAAATTAATACATCTCAAAATGTTTAACCTTTCAGTAACGTGGATATTAGATTAGACAAAGAAGTGAGCAATGATTAATAAGGGAGTGAAGACAGGCTGATAAAGTGAAATTAGTTTATGGATCTGCAATACTCCAACCTCTCCACTAGCAATGATTTTCTAATCAGTTAATCTTCATAATATATTGTATGATAAAAGAATAAAATTTTAATAAAAAGAGAAAAATAAAAAGAGAATTTGAATTTACAAATATGCTTAATAAATAGCAACATATGAACATTATATGCAAAAAAAGGAAATAAATTGTCTTTCTATCAAAAAAAATTCAGCAGCTTTTTGTGTACAGCAGAGTGCTGGGTGCTTCCATTCACTAGATTGTTCACTGCTAATCATTTTTCAGTATGACACAATGACATCATAGTAATGGTAAATTCCTTCTACTGATTAAAATAGATCATTGGCTCTGGTTAAAGGGTTAAAGCAATCACTGTTCAAGATTGCTAACTGTAATTCACAGGTACATAGGCACACACACACACACACACATGAGATGGAGAGAAAATACGCACAGAGAGAGAACTTAAATAAATCAAAATCTTTGGTATAATTGACTTTTACTCTTAGTTTCTATTGCTCTGTTGTCTTCTCCACCACTTTAGGACATTAAAGTGGGAGGGTGGAAATGACTCAATAGTTTTCATTTAAATTTCAGAAATGGCCTCTTTCTATCCTGATTTGTATAAAAAAGAAATATTCTGGAAGAGTTTGTGGTAGAGTTTTGATCTCAATTTTTAGTGTATAGCATTCCTCAAAGGTGAACAATTATCAGTGAGCCTTCTAAGATGTACATTACATATTGAATTTCTAACAAGTTCCCCAGTGATGGTGAATGATGTGTGTGAAGGATGTGTGCTGGCTTGATAAGTTGAAGTTCAATTTGCTCTTATTTTGATTGCTATTCAGGAAGAATTAAAGTAATATTCTTCACCACTAACATTGCTAAGTACACTGAGAACTTTGTGTTTTGTTAGCTCTGCTCTCACAGTAGAAATTGTCACCCAGTAACTGCTCTCTGGCATAATTGTGTGTCACTTCATATTCAAACATGCATGACCATTTTATCTGGCAGGATATTGTTAGAGCAAGGAGGTGGCAACCATAGATAATGATAATGTTACAACCAGTTAAGACAAATGTTAGGTTCAAAACAGGGAAGTTAGGAACACTGCAGAAAACAAGAAGGCTTCCAGCTGGGTACAAGTTAACCAGACTGATCAGACAGTAGGAAATTGTGTTGGGAGGGGGAGCTGCTTTCTACAGATTCTAGCATGTACCCATGTATAATAGTGTAATATATCATTGTCGTCATTTCCTCTAGTAAGGTTCTTAACTGTATGGACAGTCACATATCTTTATATATATGCTTGCATCTAATTGTAACAAAATATATTGAAATAAGAACAGCTTCCATGAAACCCTATATGTATTCCAGGAAGTAGTTCATTCAGGATAACTCTTGAAAATAAATCATAGATCAGACACTAGAGACAAGTCACAGCGCTGCTTCTCAGTTTCATCCATCCTCCACTGTGGAGGCTGTACTTTACTTTCAATTACTTCCTTATCAAGATTGACCTTGGTGTTCTGTTTGTTCTACCTGTATCCTGGTGTTAATTCAGGAAGACAAGAAGCAAAACTACTGCCAAGATTGGTATCTGGTAGAAGATAAGAGGAAGTGACTACTTATCCATTTCAATAAGACTTTCATCTCAGGACATAAGGCAAAACTAAGAAAGAAATTATTTTAAGGTTTAAAGTAGGACCTGTTGTAGAGCAGATGATGTCTTAAATTTCAAGAACTTTGATACCTTGGATATAGCAAGAGAGCAGAAAGCTCCACACACAGATTTCTGGAAGGAATGCTCTTTCACATTTTAAAGCACACCAACTAGTTATCTAATATCTATGATCAGCCCTGAAAACATACATACAATATCATTACACAGAGTTGTTGGTGTAGTGTTAAGCATTCTAAATGTTAATTAATTGGGCCTGCTTGCTGTCTGTTACTTACATTGACTCTGAGTGGTTAAAATAAATGCTGAGGCCTGAGATTGGGCAAAGACAGAAAGGTGGGACTTCCTGAGATTAGAACAGGAAGCCTGCACTTTAGACAGAGAATTAAGGCATTCTAGCCAGGAGCAGGAAGAAGAAGACACACGCCATGGGCTAGAAAAAAGAATCTCATTCCACATGGCCAGGAACATCAGCATATCATGGAGAATGGTAGTCCAAGGAGACGTATGTATATATGGGGTCATATTTGGGTAATAGAATTATGAGCTGGCTTAGATGGGGTAGGACTGCACAATTCAGGTCAAGGCTTGTTAAAATCCATGCAGTGTCTGTGTGATCATTTATAATGGATGGTTAAGGATTGGCCACCGAACCAATTAAATATAATATAAATACTGGTAAATAATTTAATTATTTCTATAAATGGCACCCAATGTAATTTAATTAATTATTTTTTACAAAGAGTGAATATGCTCTACTTAGGAATATATATGGATATACATATATATGCATATACATATGTAACAATTAATGGAAAAAAGAAGATATGAGTTTGGAAGACATAATGGAGGAATACATGAGAAAGTTTAGACAGAGAAAAATAAAAGGGAAATTTGTGGAAAAAAATTAATTTACATTGCTTCAGCAGCTGTTAATTCTTAACCCGCCATTATAAATGAGGGCACATAGACATCACGTGGATTTTAACAAGCCTTCGCCTGAGTTGTGCAATCCTAGCCCACCTAATTGGGTAATTCTATTACCCAAATATGACCCCATATATACTTACATCCCCTTGGACTGCCATTCTCCATGACATGTCGATGTTCCTGGCCATGTGGAATATGGTTCTTTTTTCTAACCCATGGTGTGTGCCTCCTTCTACCTGCTGCTGGCTAGAATGCTTTAATCCTCTGTCTAAAGCTCAGTCTTCCTGTTCTAATCTCAGGAAGTCCCACCTTTCTCTGTCTTTGCCCAATCTCAGGCCTGAACACTTTATTTAACCAATCAGAGTCAATATAAGGAAAAGACAGCAAACAGAACCAATTAACATTTAGAATGCTTAACACTACCGCAACAATTCCCTCCTTTTGTATAAAAAAAGGCTAAATTTTTTGACTCATATAGTAAAAACAATAAGAACAAATATGAAACAATCAAGAAAACCATATACAAAGATTATGCACATAATTTTTAGCCTATTTGTATCAGGCAATCTTGAAGAAGAAAAAAATCATCTATCTATCTTGGTGTGCTAAAGTTCTGAACCTAAATAATTTCTATCATATCCTATATTTATAAAACTAGATTTTACTTAGACTTGAAAATATCATTTTACATCCTAAACAACTCAAGTTCAATTGAAATTTTATAACTGTTATGCCTTCAACCCCATCAAAGTCAAAAGAAGGGATAAAGTTATTATTTGAGTGAGTACGAAGCATAGGAGAGCAGCTTCCAAAAAATATGAAAGTTTGTTACCTAGACAGTCCCAAATATCTCTCAATATCTTTGGAGCATCATCTTCGGCCTTCTGGCCAAGCATTTTTCACAGACTAAAATGTGCAGCAGGAAATAAGGATTTTCCCATTCTGTCTCTACAGAATCAGAACATCGACTTACCTGCATTTAAGCTCTGGTCCATCTTTGGACTTTATATAGTCTGTTGAGAGAGCAGGGGTATTTTTGCCCAGAAGGAATATCTCCTGGTGGGAGATTTCTTTTTGATGAATTATCTCCTGATGGGAGATTTTTTTTTTTTTTTTGATGCTCATTGTCTTCTTCCAAGTCAAATGGGAGCTGTGAGGAGCTGACTGTCTTAAGTCAAACAATTCTTAAAATAATAAAAACATCTTTAAATGCCATTTTCTGTATGCCTTTGAGGGTTTTGAAGACATCTACTATTTTATATATATATATCTTTCTATGAACAAACAAACTGTATATTTTTAACCATTTACTATCTGTTGAACCTATTAAGTCTATTTTGTGATAAATTAAGACTAGTATTTGACATGACCAGAAGCTTGACTGGTCAGCAAACAACCTGTATTACCCAGGCTTCTAAATAGATTGCAATAGCAACCCATAAAAGGATCAGAATTAAATCTGTAGTTTTAAATGATTTGTATAGGCACAATACCTTATATAAGAGTTTAAATATACATAATATGTGTCTAAATACAAAATTCTATACCAATGTATCGAAAGATAACCTTATTTAAAGAACAACAAGTTTTGAGTTTCTGAGATGATTCAATAGTCTATCCTTATATCTTATCATTTCTATATTATATACATATATCCCCCTCTTTTTCTTTTCAAGTCTTTTCCCCCTACATAAGAGAGAAAGAAGGACAGAGAAAAGAAAAAAATAGAAAAGTCCTTGAATCTAATCTCCTATATCTTGCTTAACAAGACCATATAACAGTTTGTAACGATTCCCGCTAAACAACATCTATCATCCACCCCACTTTTTGGAATGGGACGTCACTGTCTTAAAACTGCTTCCTGCTGAACTGGGACGCAGAAAACCTGTTTGGGGGCCCAAATAAAATGGAAAAAAAATGGTTAATCAAGTTAATTGTAACATTTGTTGTCCAGTCTCTATGTGCTCAACAATTTGAATGTTCTGAGCAATTTGTAGTTCGAAGCTGGACTTTGGTAGAAAAGTTCAGAGCTTTATTGAAGTCCTGTCTGGAACAGTCTTTGAGGCTGGGCCATCTCAGCAAGCTGTTTGAAGTTTTTCTGGATGCATATTTTTGAGGAAACAGCTTTTGAGGCAGTCTATGAGGCTGGATCATTTGGGTTACTTGTCTTGTCTTCTTTGGACTCTGGTACAATTCTGAAAAATATATAATTTCTCACAAGTAACATATAGTTTTGCAATTACCAAAATGTCTTGGATGTGCAGGATGCACAAATCAATTAAGGAATATTTTGTGTTCTTTGAACAGCAGAAAGACATTTGCAAGTCTCCATTCATGCCATATAAATACATAGCATGTAATAGTATTACATACATACATACATATATATATATATATATATATATAATCTATTTTAAATTGAAAATACAGTATAAGACTGTATGGAGTTTAAGTATTCTCCTCTACAGTTGACATAAATTTATTAATTGATTAAAACAGATTTATTCTGCATTGTTCTGGCTTTTTGTAGATTAGGCTGGCCTCAAACTCAAAAGGATCCAATCTGTCTCTGTGTTTTTCTCCCATGTTTTGGGAACAAAAGTATGCATTTATATATGTCTTCTTTCCTTTTCTCCTTTCTTTGGAGATTCAACTTCTATGTGGATATATCTATCCTTATTGAGAAGAGGTATCTTCTTGTAGCTTGGGCTGTCTTGATTTGCTCTATAGAGCTCTGTTAGATTAGATTGGTCTTGAACACACAAGGAACCTGTTTTTCTCTTGTCGCCCAAGTTTTGAGATCAAGGTATAAACTTAAATAATTGAATTACCCTTATTAAACAATAACATTAATTAAACCATTTTGTATTAGTTTGAGTTCCAATTCTCCCATGTAAACTCCATTCTTAAGGAGATTGGTATAGAAAAACATGAAATGCTAATTTTCTGTTAGCTTTTCTTAACTGTTGGCTGTGGGAGGCATGCAGTTTACATGTTCTTCCCTAGCCTAACTCTGGGTCCTTACATTGATTAACAGAATATATTTCTTTCTCTCTCTCTCTCCTTTATTTTTATTTTTATTTCCAGAGACAAGATTTCTTTGTGTATCCTTGTCCTGGACTCGCTTTGCACACCCGGCTACCCTTGAACTCACAGAGATTAGCCTGCTTCTGCCTCCAAAGTTCTGGGATTAAAGGCATGCACCACCACACCCACCAATTAATATATGTCTTTTAGGGGCAAAATGCCTCTTGAAACCAGTTCTCCAGTGGGAGCCCCATAACTAAGGAGACTGGCTTATGACCCTTTTCTCTTTATGTACAATGAAGATTATGTGCATTTATCCATTAGATCAGTAAGGATATTATTAAACTTAACATCAAGGGGAAAAATGTGTCTTTTCTGAATTCTACACTGTCTTTAGCAAGCAGTCTTATCTTCGCAGCAGGGTTCCCATCCTGCTTCATTGTTTAAACCAGGTTTGTCTATCATCCAGAGATCTGCCTGTTTCTTCCTCTAGTGTGATGGGATTAAGGGACTAAGGGTGTGTGCCAGTACTACCCCGCTCAAATATTTCACTTCAATCCCAGATATTAGTAACTCTGTAACCCTGAGAGCAACTTTGAACTGTAGTGACAATTCGAAATTGGCCCAAAATCTTCAAAAATCTCCTATGTTAGCAATGCCAAACCAAAAAAAAAAATATCCTTTCTACCTCCTGATATAGGAAAATCAAAGACATCTAAACAACATTTCAAAAGCCTTGGAATGTCTAACCATGCCATCCCAGCTGCAATTAAAGTTTTATTCATTATTCCTTGAAATCTATTTGCGACTGTATTTCATTGGTGGGCCAATACCAGAAACTCCTGACAGGCACCTAGTACCCAGGGAGCTCTTAGCTCCAGCTGCCATCAATTTTGTATTATTTATTGGGAAGAGCCTCCCTCCTTCCTTCATTATCATTGTTGGCAATTTAGCATTCCATCTGTAAATTCTTTCCTTTAAGACTATCCTAGTCCAAACTTTCTCCAAAAAGATACACAGAACCACAATTGTCAGAGTAAAAATCATTTGCATGCTAAGAAGAACTAACTCAATTGGATTCCAAACATATTGTGGCATTATGAATTCCTTCATTTTTAATCTAGGCGATTAATTTTGCTCTCAAATTCTGTTTAGAAGGGTGCCAGTTTTTTAGAATGTAAGGAGAGCTAAGCTTTAGCTCTTTGCCTTTGCTGCAAGACAACAGCTTTTGTTAAGGTAGTCCCACCTTTGAAAAGCATTTGGGTTCAGTTCCCCACTCTTTGGCTAGGAAACTGGCTTTTACACGGGCCTTCTCACGATGTAAGCATGGAATCTAATTGCCCCACTTTGGGCGCCATATGTAGAAAAAAATTAATTAATTTACATTGGTTCAGCGGCTGTTAATTCTTAACCCGCCATTATAAATGAGTACACACACAGACACCATATGGATTTTAACAAGCCTTCGCCTGAGTTATGCAATCCTAGCCTAACTAAGCTATCTCACAATTCTATTACCCAAATATGACCCCATAAGTACATACGTCCCCTTGAACTGCCATTCTGCATGACATGCCAATGCTCCTGGCCATGTGGAATATGATTCTTTTTTCTAACCCATGGTGTGTGCCTCCTTCCTCCTGCTGCTGGCTGGAATGAATTAATCCTCTGTCAAAAGCACAAGCTTCCTGTTCTAATCTCAGGAAGTCCTACCTTTCTCTGTCTTTGCCCAATCTCAGGCCTCAGAGTCAGTATAAGGAACCCAGGGACCAATTAACATTTAGAATGCTTAACACTACCCCAACAGAAATTATTAAATTATTTTTTTCATTTTTTATTCTTTGTGAGTTTCACATCTTGCACCCTAGTCCTACTTATCTTCCCATCCCCTCATATATACCCACCCTCTGGTCCAACTAGATGCCCACATCTAAAAGAATGAAATTAGACCCATACTTATCACCTTGTACAAAACTTAAGTCCAAGTGGGTCAAAGACCTTAACATAAGGCCAGACACATTAAATCTACTAGAAGAGAAAGTGGGAAAAACCCTTGAACTCATTGCCACAGATGACAACTTCCTGAACAAAACACCAACAGCTCAGGACCTAACACCAACAATCAATAAATGGGACCTCATGAAACTGAAAAGCTTCTGTAAGGCAAAAGGCACTGTCATTCGAACAAAATGGCTGCATATACATTGGGAAAAAATCTTCAACCCCACATCTGACAGAGGGCCAATAGCAAAAATTTATAAAGAACTTAAGAAATTAAATGCCAAGAAACCAAATAATCCAATCAAAAAATGGGGAACAGAGCTAAACAGAGAATTCGCAAAGGAGGAATTCCTAAAGGCTGAGAGATATTTGAAGAAATGCTAAACATCCTTAATCATCAGAGAAATGCAACTCAAGATGACTCTAAGAGTCCATCTCACACCTGTCAGAATGGCTAAGATCAAAAGCTCAAATGACAACACATGCTGGTGAGAGTTTGAATAAAGGGGAACCCTCCTCTATTGCTGGTGGGAGTGCAGGCTTGTGCAAGCACTATGGAGGTCAGTATGGCGATATCTTTGAAAACTTTAAATAGCTCTTCCTTGGGACCCAGCTATACTACTTCTGGGTATACATCCAAATGACTCCTCACCGAATCACAAGGAAGTTTCCTCATCTATGTTCATAGCAGCCTTATTTGCAATCACTAGAAACTGGAAACAACCCAGATATCCCTCAACCAAAGAATGGATTAAAAAACTGTGGTACATCTACACAATGGAATACTACTCAGCTATCAGAAACAATGAAATTATGCAATTTGCAGCCAAATGGATGGAACTGGAGAAGCTCATCCTGAGTGAGATAACCCAGACTCAGAAGGATGTGCATGGCATCTATTTACTTATAGTCGGATTTTAGCTATATAGTACATGATATCTATACTACAACCAACGCACCAAAGGGAACATGGACATAGACTTTTTCTTTTTCTCCCTGTCAATGAGACATTTTTCCCTAATGGTGCTGCCTTTTAGGTCCCCAGTGTATGAAGAGTCTCTTGGCCCTCATATGACTGCTGAACTGGGGCAAGGGACTGTTATGTAGGGACATTCCACTCCAGAGCAATGGGATGGAAGGGTTAGGGTGCAGAGGGTGGGTGGGCAGGACTGGGAGGAGTGAAAAGAGGACACTATGATGGAGATGTAACCTGAAGCAATAAATAAATTAATTTAAACACACAAAATATATAAGTAAAACAAACCATAAAAAACATTTTATTATAGAATTTGTAGTATGTCTGTGTGTTCACAGTATACACTCTATCCACACATCTTCCCTTACAATATTTAATGCAATGAATCTGACCTCTGTGACACCATCAATATTGGATCCTATCAGGGACTCTTTCTGGTTATCCTGTTGTTTCCCTGTGTTATGGAGATCTTGCAGCTCTGGATTTGCAAGACTAACCCTTCACATGCCCCAACAGCTCAGAGATGATATAGGTTTTGGGGTGGGCCAACTCAAAGCCCTGGGTGGTAGCTGAGTTGGCCAGCCTGTCAGCTATCCCTTATGCACACTGCTAGGTGAGTTCTCTAGCACTTTTCTGACTAGGCCACCCCAATGCCACCATCATCAGGAGGCAAGGTCAGCGCTCCTGTTCTAATACCCTTGGGATTAGCTTATGCCATCCCACCCATGCATCTAGAGCTAGCTGCATGGTGAGGGGCTGTGCCAGTTCTCTTGCTCTCATACCTTTGAGCTGGCTCCCAGTGCTTTCAGCATAAGATCCAACTGGTCCATGTTGTTCAGGCAAGGTGCAAGGCCCTCTCCCAGCCAGTGAGGGGCAGGGCTGTTCTCATGACCTGGGGGCCAGCTCGCCCAACTACTGCAGGTGGTGATTGAGGTAGAGCGGATCACCCCTTCATGGACTCCACCTCACAGCAGGTGAGTGGTGGGCCAGCTCTCCCATACTCAAAAACTAAAAGAAATACATATTTTTTTAAATACTCAAATATGCGTTTGAAACTGTAGGAAAAAAAACAGTGAATGACTCTGCTTATAAAAGATTGGTGCTATTCTAAAATTGCTAAGTTAGTAATGCAAAAGATTTCATTGTATTTTTTTCTTGCTGATTTGGGCAATTTTATGCTATCAAAATCAAATCGTAGTTAATTTTTAGAATAAGTCTGCTTTTTATAAATTATTCTTATTATACTAATTATTTCTGCCTCTGCCCCAGTACCTCAATTATTTTTTGATCCCCACAATTGTCTTCTTTGTTGAGAATTTCAGTTTATAAGTCATATTGAACCTAAGGGTTATAAAGCATTTATGTGGAAATATCTGAAAAATAAACTAAAGCCTCATATCAAAGAAAGACTGGTTGAGCTTGTGAGATGGAGGCAAATGATGCAAAGCCTGGTAACTTGAGTTTGATACTCAGAATCTTTATGGTAGAAAGTACATTGACTCCCACAGGTTGTCTTCTGACCTCCACATGCACACCTTATATAGAGCGGAGGGGCATATGTACACACACACACATACACACACACACCACACTCACATAAAGATTTTTTAAAGAAAAGATAAATAAAGGTAAGTTGTTGGCATTATTTGAACAATAAATACAGATAGTAGAGGAACATGCTAGAAAGTGTTACAAACTTGACACATGTGGACCTATCCTGCAAACTTCCCTCACTTCCTTCCTACCATCCTCTTTGCATCCTGGCTCAGAATTTACCTCTTTCCATTCATTCACTTACAGAAACTTCTTGTATAAAAATCTGTGTGACTGGTTATCCAACCTTTCACCCGCCTGGCCTCAGATTGTGCCTAAACAACCTTTTTAGGAAATCCTGACAAAGACAACTTCCAGTTCATGCCCAAGCTAATCCAGGTTCTTGGGTCAATAAGTCACTTTCCAATAACTAACTCCATCTTTGATTTACTGATTTCCAGTATGAACATACTTGCTACTCCTTACTTCTTCTGGTTCTTAATCATTTTCTCAGTTTTCTCCACATTGCTGATTTCTGTTTAGTAAATGATGTCCTGCTATTACAGAATCTTTCCTTTATCTTAATTTAAGATTTAACCAGAAATATTTTTTCAAGAATAATTTTTGATACACAAAAATTTCAGAGCTCTTTAACTTCCTCTCCAACTTAATGATTTCAGGATTTTTTTATTACTTACTTTTTGTCATATTTTCCTATTTTGAACTGGGGAACATGGTTATTTATATGTAACATTTTGATACAAAAGTACAATATCAACAGTTACTCTAAAACTACATAAGCTTATTCTTTATACAGCAGAAATGTCTATGTTGTCAAGTCTTAAAATAATGTAAATTAGCCTCTAACAATTTTTTATTCATATGTTACATCCTGACCAGTTTCCCTCCATCCCCTTCCCCAGTCTTTACTCCCATCTCTCCTCTCCCTCAGATCTACCCCACCCCTGCCTCTGCTCAGAAAAGAGCAGGCCTCCCAGGGACATCTACCAAACAAAGCCTAACAAGCTACAATAGGATCAGGCACATACCAACACACCTAACCTGGACAAGGCAACCCAGTAGGACAAAAGAGTCCCAAAAGTAGGCAAAAGAGTCAGGGTCAGCCCACTCTCCCACTATTAGGATTCCCAAAAGAACACCAAAGTATTCAGCCATAACTTATATTCAGGGAACCTAGGTTGACCTATACAGGCTCCCTGATCTCTACAAGCCCCCATTAGTCCCTGTCAGTTGATACTATGGACCATGTTCTCCTGGTGTTCCTGGCCTCCCTGCTTCTTCTGATCCCTCCTTCCCTTCCTTTTCAGGACTTTCCAAGCTCTGACTAATGTTTGGCTGTGGGACACTTCATGTGCTCCCACTTGTTGCTGGATAACATCTTTCTGGTCTCTTTGATGATAACTCTGATAGGTTCAAGTCCCAGAACACACTACAGGCATGACAAACTATAGGTATGAAGTTTTATAGCCAGGTTCATGGCCCAATCCCTCCACTTGAGACTTTGCCTGGTTACAGAAGATGGCGGCCCATTCAGGCTCTGTGACCCGCTTTACTAGGAGTCTTTGTGAGGGTTACTCTCATAGAGTCCATGGAGTTTTCATTGCACTAAATTTCCACCTTGACCCCAAAATGCCTAGTCTGGTGCTCTGAATAAAGTTGACTATTTACTAAATAGTTTCCTAAAAGGGCCTTGGCGACTCACGGGGGAGGGCGCCAGACCGTAAACTAAACAGCTCACTATTTAATAAAGCTAGCCTCATCTCTTTGCATCTTTACTTCCCGTTCTCTCAGGTTCATGCCACCAACTAAAACAGAAAACACCCAGGAATGGTTTGTCTGGTTTATATTTTTATGTTTTTTGTTTGTTTGTTTGTTTGTTTGTTTTTTTGCTTTGCTTTGCTTTTTTAAAAACCTTCATGCTGATCCTTTAGTGACTGGTAAGCTTGTATTTACACTGAGCATATGGGTTCCTCTGTCCCCATGCTTTTCAATTCAAGAATTTCTATTCAGTTATTTTTACTATAATTTGTTTTTAGGATTTATTTGGTCAAATATTATCCTAATACTTTTATTTCATTATTCAGTTCTAGTTTCCTTTTGTTCACTAACTTTATTTAATATAACTGATTAAGGATCTTTGATATATCTAAAATTTCTTCTATATCCTAGACATGAATTTGAACTTTGATAGGTATTTTCATTTGGGTGCACCCCACTTAACTCAGTGTAATAAAATTTGGAAAAATAAAAACATTAGCTAAAATATAAGACAGTCTCTTTATTTCCTGTATACATAAATACAGAAAAATAATTCTTAATTGTTAAACTCTTGGTTACTATTTCAATTACTTCAAGTTCTTCAAAGAAATAAACTAATCGGTAATAAATATTTCACATGCAGATTCAAATATTCTTTTCTGAATATCGAAAGATTTTTTTGTTTCTTCTTCCTTTGATCTAAGCAGAGAAAGCTCTATAGTTTATAGGGCACAATGAGAGATAAAAACACAGAGCTCACTTTCAAAAACAAAGTGGAGATATTAAAATAGAAATCATTTTGTTTTAAAACGGTTTTATAGACAAAATGTTAAAAAGTAAGAGTAATTAATGCTTGGCAATTGCTAAGTGGTAATGTAATTTTAAAGTGTACAAATATAATAATCTGAATTTATTATTTTATAATACAACAAATACTGACACATTTATACCTATATGTCCATATGTAAATATTCTGAAAGCTCAAAAAATTTCTCTTCTGATTAAATTTCCTGAAGACTTATTTACTGAACACTAAAACTTACAAATTTGCAAACTTTTTAAAATTATTATAATTGAAAACATTAATCCATCACTATAAATAGTCACCAATAATTTTCAGTAATGTGTTTTTGAGAAATATTATTTTATAAATATGACTGTTACTGGAACTAGTAGGGGTGATTTGAATTTATTTATTTATTACTTCAGGCTACATCTCCATCACAGTGTCCTCTTTCCACCCCTCACAGTCCTGCCCTCCCACCCTCTACCCCCTGTCCCTTCCATTCCACTCCTCTGGAGTGGAATGTCCCTACATAACACTCCCCCACCCCAGCTCAGCAGTCATATGAGCGCCAAGAGCCTCCTCATACACTAAGGGCCTACAAGGCAGTACCACTCCATTGCAGGTGGAAGTACAGACTTGTGCAAGCACTATGGAGGTCAGTCTGGTAATATCTTAGAAATCTTGGACTAGCTCTGCCTTGGGACCCAGCCATACCACTTCTGGCTATATATCCAAATGATTCCTCACCAAATCACAAGGAAGTTTCCTCATCTATGTTCATAGAAGCCTTATTTGTAATAGCTAGAAACTGGAAACAACCCAGATGTCCCTCAACCAAAGAATGGATTAAAAAAACTGTGGTACATCTACACAATGGAATACTACTCAGCCATCAGAAACAATGAAATCATTCAATTTGCAGCCAAATGGATGGAAGTAAAGAAGCTCATCCTGAGTGAGCTAACCCACACTCAGAAGGATACACATGGCATCTATTCACTTACAGTTGGATTTTAACCATATAGTACAGGATATCTATACTACAACCAATGCACCAAAGGGAACATGAACATATACATTTTTTCCTGTCAATTAGTAGGGGTATTTCATAGACTCCAATGGATTAGGACAAGTGTCTAAAAAGTATTTTGAACTATGAATTTTATTACAACTAGAGCTTGTGATTCTTAGAGAAAAACTTTTCTTAAAATTTTTAAAAATACTCTCCTTCTCCTCAGATGAGGTGGGTCCTCACATGTAAAATTAAGATTGTATTGGGCTACATCGGTACTGATCTTTGTA
>CAJQZJ010012348.1:367543-413865 GCA_907164525.1 Lophiomys imhausi | reverse complement strand
AAAATAGCCAGGGACCTTGGGGAAAGCCAAATACTACTGTTCTGATGAAAGAATGTAGCAGCTAAGTAGTTCCTAATGACATTCTGTTAGACTCATTATATGTCAGTGTCTTGCTTACCACTATCAGAGATGCTTCCTCCTGCAAGAGATGAGAATAAATACAGAGACCCAAAGCTGGACTGTGTGTTGAAAAATCTTGAAACGCTTGGTCCTAAATTTGAAACCTTTCTATTCATGGCTTTTTCTATTTCATAACTCTATGGAAGAAGAGGCAGAGAGTGTAAGAGCCTGAGGGCATGGAGGATACCATGGAAATTAGATCTTTTAGACACAGCAGAATGGATACACATATGAACTCACAGAAACTGTGACAGCATTCATAGGGCCTGCCCAGGTCTAAGACAGATGGGGTCCCAAAGCTAAAAGGAAAATGGATACTAGACCCCATCCCTAACCCAGAAACTATCTCCAATTGATAACCACTTACATATGAAAAGATTCATTCCCCCTCCATTTCCCTTCAGAAAAGAGCAGGCCTCAAAGAGACAGCATAACCAAACATGACAAAATAAGATACAATAAGACAAGGCAAAAAGCACTCATATTAAGGATGGACAAGGCAACCCAATAGGAGGAAAAGAGTCCCAAGAGCAGACAAAAGAATCAAAGACACACCTGCTCCCACTAGTAGGAGTTCCACAAAAACACCAAGCTAACAGCTACAACATATATGAAGAGAACCTGGTACAGAACTTTGCAGACCCTATGCTTGCCTCTTCAGTCTCTATGAGCCCATATGAGCCCTGCTTATTTAATTTGGGGAGGTCATATTCTCTTGGTATCCTCCATCCATCTGACTCCTACAATCTCCCCCACCCCTTTTCCGTGGAGTTCCCTGAATTCTGATAGAGACCTCCAATTTAGATTTTCTCTCTCTCTCTCTGCATAATGTCCAACTCTGGCTCTCTGCACCTGCTCCCATCCTCTGCCTGAGGAAGCCTCTCTGGTGAGAATGAGACAAGGCACTGATCTACAAATACAGCAGACTATCACTAGAAATCTTTTCTTTATTTTTTTCTATTTATTTATTTATTTTGGAGAAGGTGGTTGTTACTGGTTTTGATTTTGTTTTGGCCAGTCTTGTTTTGTTATGCCCTGGGTCTGCAGGCTATTCAGTGTACAGTTTTTGGTCACCCAGGCAGTGTTGGACTTGGGCTTCCAGTTGTGGTGTGGGCCTCAAGTTAAACCAGTCTTTGGTTGGCCACTACCACAAATTCTTTCCCACCATTGACCTACCACAAGACAGATTGTAAGGCAATTGCTTTGTGGTTGGGATAGTATTAAGATTTCGCTGTCTGGGGCATATAGAGTACCCTCTACACCAAAAAAAAAAAAAAAGAAAAAGAAAAAGAAAAAAGAATGTATATGTGAAGGCTCCATGCTAACATCACTGCAACCTCTCTACATTCAATGGGCTAAATGGGCTATGTGGCAATGGAGTCCAGTTGAGAGTTTGCAGAGAGTGATCCTCTATCCTCACATTAGCTTAGGCTGTTTAGCAATCTCCATGTGAACCCCTTGCCAACAACTCAACTGGATAGAACACAGTCCTACCATAGGAAGCCTTGCTTAGCTACAAACAATGACCAGTTCAGACTTCATATCCTCCATTACTAAGAATCCTCACTAAGGTCTTCCTCACAGATTCCAAGAAGTTTTCACTGCACTAGGTTTCCATACTGTTCCCCAAATGCTCCCCAGTTCCAGCTCTCTCTTCCAGCATTTTCTCCTCCATCCCTTCTTTTCTGCACCTGATCCCTCCCACTCCCATACTCACCCATCCCCAGTCCACCCACAAAAATCTATTGTATTTCTCATTTCCTTGGACAACCATGTGTCCCCCACTAGAGCCCTCTTTTTTACCTAACCTCTCTGGGTCTGTGGACTCTAACATGATTATCATTTACTTAACAACTAATATTCACTTATAAGTAAATACATATATTTATTTTTCAGGGTCTGGGTTACTTCATTCAGGATAAGTTTTTCTAGTTGCTTCTATTTGCCTGCAAATTTCATGATGTCATTTTTTGACAGCAGAGTAATATTCCATTTTGTAAATATATCACATTTTCTTTATCCATTTTCAGTTGAGGGATATCTAAGTTGTTTCGGTTTCTGGCTATTCTCAATAAAATCACAATGAACATAGTTGAACAAGTGTCCTTGTGGTAAGGTGTAGCATCCTTTGGATACATGTCTAAGAGTGGTATAGCTGGGACTTGAGATAAGTCAATCCCTAACTTTCTGAAGAACTGCCATATTGATTTTCATAGTGGGTCTATAAGTTGGCATTCCCACCAGAGTTGAAGGAGTGTTCCCCTTGTTCCACATTCTTACTAGCATGAGTTGTCATTTGTGTTGTTGATCTTAGCCATTTGATCAGGTATAAGACAGAATTGGTTCATTTTTTGTTTTTTACAGGAACCCATAGTTATAAGGCCTTAGAAATTTTAGAGAACGTGTCAAGTTTCAAAGATACTGAATATTTAAAAGAGACTGAGCACTTAAAGAGTTTGGATTTTTAAAGGCTGTGGATTTTTAGGAGTTGAAATATGATATTATATTATAATATTGACATTAATATGAGAGCTTAGGGGTAAACCAGAAAGGAAATGTTATGCTTTAGTAATATATTGGTGTGCTAGGTTGACAAGAGATCAGTTGTCCTAGTTAGATTTTTTTGGCAAACTTTATATAAGCTACAGTCATCTGAGAAGATGAAGCTTCAATTAAGGAAATAGGTCCATTAGACTGGCCCATTGGCAAGACTTTCAGACATTTTCTTGATTAATGATTAGTATGAGAGGACCTACCCTAGTGCAGATGGTACTATTTCTGGGCAGGTGGTACTGGGTTGTATAACGAAGCAGGCTGAGCAAGCCAAAGGGAACAAGTCAGTAACCAGCATTCCTCCATGGCCTCTGTGCCAGTTCCTGTCTCCAGGTTCCTGCCCTGACTTCCTGCCTTCGTTTCCTATGATGATGACTAAAAGCCAAATGAACCTTCCCTTCTCTAAGTTGTTTTCTGTCCTAGTGTTTTATTACAGCAATAGAAACCTAAGGAAGACAGAAATATTATACAGTAACTCTATTATATGGAAACTCTATGCCTAGAAATAATGGATTTACATGACTAAATAGTGAGCATTGGTATGATCTGATTTGCTATTTGAAGAACCAGAAGATCAGCCATGCCAGGATAGTCAGTCTGATAAGACAAGATGGAGCTAATTCATTCAATAAGATTAGAGTAGACTGGGTGCAGGATTACTGATTTTTATCTTCTTTGATAGAATGTAGTTTGCAAATGCTATGCAAACAGTTTTTCTTGATTTTTTTCTTTACTCTGAAAACCTAATTTCTTAGGCATTTAATGGTTAGAATCATAATTCTGTGGATAAGAAGTACCAAGGTGATTCATATTAGCTGGAGAAGGTGCTGGAACTTGAAAGATGTGTTTTGATAAATAGTAACCACAAAAGAGATCTCTTAATTCTATCAAGAATATTCCCTTGTAACCAAAAAAAAAAAAAAAAAAGTGTTGGTGACCTTTCCAAAGAATTATTTTCAGTAACTAAAGGTGCAAAATAGGGTTTTATGGTTCCAACCATCCCTCTATTATGAACTGATTCCTTGTTCCCTCTCTCATTGGTGGGGGACAATGAGGACCCTTGTTTGTGTCTACGTTTGATATCCAAGCCTCAGCAAAGATAAGTTTCTGTATCACTTCTTTGTTGTGAAACTGGAAGTTAAAAGACCTAAGTACTACCCCCCATAATGTCACAATTTCATTTCCTGGTATATAAAAGACACAATCTCCAGAAGGGTTCAAGTCAGCTTTACTGAAGGAAGGGTGAAACAGCTGAAGCCTGAGGCCCACGTGATGTTTCTTTCTTTCTCTCTGAAGTGATGACAGTCAAGCTCTCCTGGGCTCACTCATGAACTTATCTACCCAGTCAGAGACTGAGACTGGAATGTGTAAAACAATTCCGGGATGGGTCCAACATGTACAGGTCCAGTTGATCCTTGTTATGGCATATAGACTGGAAGTGCAAAAGCAGGTGCAAGACAGACAGGAAAAGAGAGAAGAAGCAGGAAGATAAGTAAGCAGAGAACTTCAGCAAGTATCTTCCCTAAGTAGAGTAAATTTTCCCAAAGACACTTAAGTCCCAACAGCTACAATAATTCCAGGAATGAATCCAGAAGTGAAAACATCTCTGGATACTTGCTCTATATTGGCAATGTTGTGGGAGAACCTTCCTCTCTTCAACACAAAAGAGAAGCCTTATGGACCAGATGATAGAGTTAAGGGTCTGAACACTCTTACTGATATAAGAAGACTCTGTTCTACCTAGCAGTTTTTATTTATTTATTTATTTAATGTTCTAGCAGTGTTTTTGTGTTTTACTTTTATTTTTATTTTTTGTAGTAGTGCTCTATGGTACTTTAAAATCATTCCCCCACTTTTCTGCTTACTCTCTGTTTTGTGTTTATCTAAGTCTCTTGAATATCATTAATTTGATAATATCATTTAATATCAGATTTTTGTCATTTCTTCCTTCCTTCCTTTCTTTTTTTCTTGAGGCAGGATTTCTCTGTGTAGCCCTGGCTTTCCTGGAACTGGAACTTCCTTTGTAGATCAGTCTGGCCTTGAACTCAGGATCTACCTTCCTCTGCTTCTGCCTCTCAAATGCTGACATTAAAAGAATGCACTAGTACACATGGCTAGGAATATATTTTCAATGCTCATATTTTCTTCACTGCTCATATTTTTGTTGGGTGTCAACAGCTTCACCAAAATGTGAATATCCTCTATTAGCTAGGAGTCTTTTCATGAGTCTTCACTAGAGATAAACTTGTTTCCTGATCCTAATATATATCATCCTACAGTTTCCATCAGATTGACTCTACAGCTTTATCTTAAATATAAGTGAAGTATTGAAAAACTTTCTTTGCTGTACAGTATTTATTAGGCATTCTGCCATCATATTAACACATTAAACAATTGTATGTTGACATAGAAATGCAAACTTATAGTTTGTAGTATTACTAAATACACGTTGTGGGTACATATCCTAAATCAATGTGTGTATGAGCATGGGATAGGGTGTAATTTCTATGGAAAATATAAATCTTTGAGGATATAGGCTTTTCCACCATAATATGTAAAAGAAAAAGGGACAACAACAAACAATCATAAATAATTATATGTGAAAGTCATGTAGGATTTGTCTATATACACATATACATTTATTGTTACCTAAATACCCATGTAGCCATAATATGGAACATAATCTACCCTCACACATTCTGAACTCTGAATTTTACTATGCTGCACACTGACCACCAGGCTCATTATATCATATACTGACAATCTTTTGAAGTAATTGCTTTCTCTTTCTTTGATTCAGGCAAATGTTCACTGCCTTCTAACAATATAATGTATATTTTTTAAGACTCTGATTCTATGTCAATGAAATAACATTTTAGGGTTACAATGTTACTTTTGATAGCTGTTACTTAAAGTATCATGACCTATTCTTTCCTTACCTAATAAAGAGTTTTTAAAAATACTATTCAGTTTGTGTTCAAAATCAGAAATATTTTATGTCCAGAATTTTAAAATATTAATTTAAAAATTTTTAAATGTGAAGGCTAGATGATTTACCTGAGATAAAATTTCAAAGAAAATAAGTAATTAGAAGAGGCACAAATTTAAGTTGACTACTTGAGAACCACTATATCAATTACAACAAAATGACTCATATTTCATATGAGCAAAAAATGGAAAAATTAAAACTTCACTAGAAAAGGTTTCTATTTGCAAACTTCCAAAGTCAAATTTTTGCAGGTTCTACTGAAGGTAAATGCATTTCTATATCAATACAAACCACAAAAGGCCTCTGAGAAGAAAGTTCTGCAGATGTAAAAGCAAGTGGCACAACTCAAAAACTCCGGAGTTGACTAAACTAGACGATTGGAATGCCCGCCCACTTTGGAAATCAGTTACTGATAGTGTTGGAATTTTATTAGGTTTAGGAAACTACTGCATACTTTTATAACTGAAAGTAACTGAATATTTTAATATAGGTAGAAATCCTACATTCTGTGCTGTAAACTCAGTACCATTCTTTGCTTTGACAATGTTAGTAAGCACTCAACAGAAAATACAAGCCCCTTTTGTTCATGAACTTAATGACACAAAAGAATGTACTGGAGGGTTTCTCTCCTCACTCAACTTCTTTACCTAAGCTGAATTTGTATGTCATCTGATGGTCCCTTCACTCCTTTCGATGGAAGACCCAATTATGAAGAAGAGAAAATAATATCTTAATGAAATGTAGCAAAGAAAGGCATATATTGCCCACCATGAAAATCAAGACAAAATCTATTATTTCTCTTTCCCAGTCTACTTGTTTAATAGTCTTTTCCTCCTCTACCCACAGAGACACACATACATTCCCATATACATAGACATATATACACACTGACACAAACACATTTGTACACAGACACATTTAAAGATATATACACATAACCAGACACAACATAAACACATACAGAGACACACATACCCATATATACACACACATACAAATATACCCAGGGACGTACATAGACACACACACACATATATATGTACAATCTCACAGACATGCATACATATATACTTACATAAATATATATATATGAGTGTGTACACACAAATACACATACATACATGCACAGATATACACAGATACACACATATACAGGTATGCATACACTAAATACTGACATATATCCAAACACATGCACTCATAGACATATACATACAGAGATACACAGATACAAGCAAACGTGGCTTATATGCAAATATTTACACTCACAGATACAGACACACAAACATACATATATACACACATATATACAAACACACATACACAGAGAGATTTGAATTTTTTCACAGATCACAATGAATGTTGTGAAGGGTAAACAATATTTTACTTTAAAGTTTTCCTATTGTCATTTAGAATCACTGAACTGTTCTGTTGTACACTTGAAATGCAGGCGAGCATCTCCTTACATTTTTGAGTGTCTTGCATCACTAGCAATTCGGCATGAGAGGGCATGTGCTGACAAGTGTAATCTAAGTTCTTTTTTATTTATTTTTTGATGCCTTCCATCTTTCCAACCCATCTTCTTTTACTCCAATTGGTGAACAATATGCAATTAGCTGGTGTATCTTTGTAGTATTTCTTCTACAAATTTTGCTTCATTGTCAAAACATTCTGCTTATTCAGACTAAATATATGGACATAACAGAAACGAATGTACTAGATTATCATCTCTAAATGTTGAAAGAAGCCATCACATTCCAACTGAACATTCTTTGTCTATATCTCCAGTTCCAGCACTTGTTTGGATAACTTACTAAAACTTGTTTCTACTAGTTTTTCTATATCGTATGCAGAAAGTTGTAAAGTATTGGATTTATAATAATTGGTGCTATAATATTAAAAAAGTCCTGATACATCTTTGTGAACTAGTTTTACAATATGTAAACTTAAATGAGACTTCTTTTGCAAAAAAAAAAATTTTACCAAAATTCTTAGAATATAAAAATACTTTTTAAAAACTGAAAGACAAACCCAGCAGAAAGTTAGCTGTATAAACATTTCTTGGAGAATGCTGTTTTCACTAAGAATTATATTAAAAAGTATTCCCTTGAACTTTGAATAAAACTCAAATTATTAGCATTGTCTTTTATAATGATGTTGTATATTGATGTAATATTAAGATTGTATTGGGCTACATAGGCATTGATCTTTGTATATTGATACAAAATTAAGAGTATATTTGGCCACATTGGAATTGATCTTTCTATATTGATACAAAATTAAAGGTAACGCTTCTTAAAGGTATTGTACCTAGTGATACTTAAAAATGAAATGTGAAGCTCTGGCCTCTTGATACCAACCGTCTTAAACTGTTTAGGATAGTTAAGAAATACAAACTCCTAGTCATGCAATAAGAATAAGGGGTATATTCAACATTAAACTTATTTTTCAATGAAACACAACATGTAGACAAAAACATTGACCTTCCCAGCCACCCACTACTTTAGGGGCCAGTAGTATTCATAGTGAAACTGCTCAAATTGTGCATTTTGAATAAGAGGGAGAGATCAATACCTGACTCCAAAAGGAGAAGGAGTAGAGGAAATACAAACAGAAGTAGTCCCAGGCCCACTACAACGAGCTTAGAGCAACGCTTTACCAGGGGGTTGACCCAGATATGGCCCATCAGGATGGAATAGCTCCAGGATAAAGCTTGACTAGTTTCCTTCAGCTTCTCCTCTTCAGTCATCAAAAAGGCATTTTCATCTGCTTCCAGTTCCTCAAATGAATCTGTGTCTTCTCTTTCTAACTCAAGCCTAGATGGACAGTCAAAGAGCATGTCAATTTCATCGGTATCTACTGGGTTAGGAAGCAGGCTGGCTAGTTCAGAGAGGGTCAAAGGGTCTTCTTTTACTTTATCTCCCTCTTCATTTGGAATATCTGCATATTGAGCTCCCTTCACTGGTGATCTGGCAACCAGGGCCTCAGAAACATCCACTTTAGGCAATGGTGCACCTGGAAAGAAATTATTTTATAAAGTATAAATTTCAGATTTTCTTCTTTCACAGAGATCTGGATGTAGAAACAAATGGAGTGCAAGGAATACATGAAACTGTTCTGTGGAATGTTGACTTTAAACAAAATCATGTTAGTAATAGATCTTATACTGTAAGTTCTCAGTTTAAGATAAAATTAAAATAAGCAACAGTGATCAAAGATTTTAAGTACCTTTAGGTTTGTGAAGATGGTCTGCAGACCTCCAACTATAGTCAGGTTTTTAAAAATAATGTGAGCATAATTGAAGCATATATTATAATTATGAGTGATGTCTTGTAGTATTCAATACTATAGCACAATAGAGCATTTTAAAAGAGTACTAGAGTAAAACTGTCAAATCTATAGTCTAAGAATTATTACATTATACTTCTGAGGCATGTTTTATAGTCTTAATTCTAGACACAATTTTGAAAGTTCTAGACTTTGTATCACAATTTTCTCAAAGTTGTAACATTATACCTTGGAGAGAAGCTTGTTTAAGACTCAGGATGGCCTAGAAGGATGCACAGTAAGATTCAGTAACTAAACAACTCCAAACCTTCAGAAAGTCCCTTAAACTGACTAGGAATGTGAGGCCTCTCCTTCCCCAAGCTGAGAGATGCTTCTAGACAAACTGAGTTGCTTATAAAAGTCTTAGACCTACTAAGATTACTGAAAGAGAAGGACCAGTTACGCTGTCTGGAAATGTCTCAGACAAACTGAGATACCTGGAAGAGACATTCTCTAACCTGTCAAGCTGCCTACAAGTCATGCAGTCTAAACCTCATGAGGAGAACTTATGTAGTCTTTTTTCCTGAATTTTACAATCATTTTTTTCTGTACACTGCCTGCTGAAATGGCTTTTGTCATGGTCTCCAATGACTATCACATTGCTAAAGCCAGTGTATGTGTATGTGTGTGTGCACCCAGGCATGTTTATGTATTCATTCTCTGTCCTAATCACTTAGGCTCCATGAGTTGACAATGTTTTGAATTTCACTTACTGACTTGAGTTACTTCAGTTCTCAGTTTACTCAATCTCTGTAGTGGTCTTCTGCTCTTCCCACTTTACCTTCTTCCTCAAAATCTCAACCATATATTTGGTTCCATTATGGTGATTAAGACTTGCTCAGCCAGGGACTATCAGTTCCTACTATCCTTTAAAATGTTGCCAGCTTTTCTTCAGAATGAATATTCTAGGTTAAAGAAGTTTGGCCTATGTACCTTTTACTACCCACTTAGATATTAACATTGCCTTTAGCCATACAAGTTCTGAAATCACTCTGCTGGACTCTGACTTTGACTAATTCTAATGAACCAGTTCTATCAATTGATATGTTCTCACTTCCTATGTATAAATAAGGAGAGATTTCAGGTCATAACCACATGGGATATAGCAGGCAATGAAATGTTGATGTATGTAAAGTTCATTTCATATGGTAAATAAATGTTATTATATTAGGATGCTAAAACAATTGAAAGGTCCAGTTCTAATCTCCTGGCTTTATTTGTTTGGAAGGGGGTGTAATAGTCAGCCCTAATAGAAATAAATATTTGTAAGAGATTGTGAAAATGGGACTTCTGAGAAAGGTTTTTGCTTTTTAAAACATCCTGGAAAGGTAGGGACTCTGTACTAGTTAGGACTTCTATAACTGGGAGAAAACACCATGACCAAAAGCAACTTAGAGAGCAAAGGGTTTCTTTTATCTCACAACTCTGAGGTCACACTCTATCACTCTGGGAAGTCAGAGCAGGAACTCAAAAAGAAGCCATGTTGTGTGTATGCTACCTATTGGCTATTCCTCATTGCTGCTCAGCCTGAAACACCAGCTCAGGGATGATACCACCTACAGTGGGCTGGATCCTGTCACATCAATCACTAACCAAGAAAATACCCAAGAGACTGGCCTATAGGCCTGTCTTCAAATTATTTTTTTAATTTTTTTGTTTATAGGTGTTTTGCCTGAATGTATGTCTGTGTACCACAGGCATGCCTGGGGCTTACAGAGGCCAAAATAGGGACTTAGATCCCCTGTAACTGAAGTTACAGATGGTAATGAGTGTTGGTGCTAAGAACTGAACCAGGGTCCTCTAGAAGAACATCTAATTCTCTTAACCCACAAGCCTTCTCTCTAGTCCCTACAGGCCAATCTTAATGAGTATGTGTTTTAAATTGAAAGTCTCTCTTCCCAAAAGATTCAAGTTTACAAAAAACTAACACAATTGACCCCTTGTCAAATTGACACACAAACACATAACTATTAAATCATAAACTTCCCTTTTCCCCCCTAATATGTCATATTAATATCATGATTATAATATAAAACATTTCAACTTTTAAAAGTGCAACAGTCTTTTAAAACTCAAACACTTTAAAAGTTCAGATTCTAAAAGTCCAAGGTCTTTTTAAAACTTCAGTCTCAATAAATATCTAAAAACCTCTCTAATACTTAAAGTCTCTTAACTGTTTTGGGCTCCTAGAAAAAAAAAAGGAGAGAGAAAAAAAAGCAAGTTAAATACTTTCTTATTCAAGAGGACCAGGGCACAGTTATAATTAAATCAAAACAAAACATAAGTCCAACAGTACAAAGCTCAGTGTCAGATGCCTGTGACTCATGATCCTCTAGTCTCCAACGGGCCTGGTAAATTCTTGTTCTCTGGGTCTGCCACACACAGCAAACGTACATGTCTAATAGGCTCAGGCCAGCTCCACTCCACATCTGCTGCTGTCCTTGATAGTCATCCATGGTATTTGTGTCTCCAATATGATGAGGTTTTCCCTGCAACTGAGGGTGCATCCTCAACAATGGCTTCTACTGTCTTCTCTTCGGGGAGTCTGATTCTGACACATGGTCAGGATGGTAATGTGCTATACACATTATCAAATTTGGCTTCTGCCATAAGATACAGTCTCGATTCCCATCAACTACAATTTCTGTTTGCTGACTCTAAGGAAATACTTCTCAGATTTTACCTCAATGATGTTCGTCTTTTCTTAATCACAACTGATTCTTTACCCCTAGCTAACCAGTATTGACTGTACTAGGAAAACTAAGATTTCACTATCGTTGTTCTGGTCTCTTGTTAATCACAGCCTCTGTTCCAGCTGACCAGAACCATAGATTCTTAACTCAATGTACCACATAAGTGATCCTGAAAGTCTTTGCTTCTCTCTGAAACTTCTTAGGCAGGAGCTCCATCATCTGTACTGCTCTCAGCATTATCTTCCAGGTTCCCAAATAACCCATTAATCTGTGGGCACTCCAAAGCTTTTCTAACTCAAAGTTCCAAAATCCTTCTATTGTCCTCCCCACAACATGTCATTATGTCTTTCACAACAATATTCTACTCTCTGGAACCAACTTCTGGCTCAGTTAGGTTTCTATTGATATGAGGAAAGGATTTATTTCATCTTACAATTCTTAGGCCATAGTCTATTACTGAAAGAAGACAGGGCTGGAACTCAAGGTATGAACCTTAAGCCAGAGGCCATGGAGGAATGCTGCTTGCTGAGTTGTTTCTCACAGCTTGCTCAGCCTATTTTTTATAACATATAGAACCCCTATCCAGGGGTTTCACCACCCAAAGTGGGTTTGGTCTTCCCACCCCAACCATTAATCAAGAACTAATTAACCAAAACAATTAACCACAGACTACCCTGTAGACCAGTTGTATGGAGGGATTTTCCAAATTGAGAGAGCTATTTCTCAAATGGCTCTAGTTATGTCAAGTTGATATAAAACTAACAGACTATCTTGACAATGTTGGAAGTGAAAGTGAAACCAGAAATCACAGAAAAGCTCACTCTTTTGAGGTGTGTGAACCCCTGCCAACTGGAAGAGTTGGGAAGAGAGATAAAATGAAATTCATTCTCACTATTTGCTTCTGGGACTTGTCTTAATGAAAAATATATTATTATTTAATCAAGTGTCAGTTGTGACTTTCTTTAATTGCTTCTGACAGCAACTTAACTTCACAACTATCATTCTGTCTAGTAGCTATGTTTATTATTATAATCAATCACCATACTGTGCTTTGCTTTTATTTTTGCCCCCTTTTCATTAAATATTTAACTCTAAAAAGGCAAGGACTTGAGATTTCTATCACAGAAGTGACTATGTACAATGATGAAGGCATGTAACAGCAAAGCATTAGATTCCCACTAATATAAAATCAAAAAAAATCTCACTGTTTGTTAGATTCACTCTCATAGAATTTAAAAATATGAAACTATGAAGCATGTTACAGAAAAGAAGGTGTATAGTTTCTCTATTTCCTAAGGTAAGATTATTGACACAAATAATGGAGAATTTATGAGAGTTCAGCAAAGTTTGCAAAATCAATATTTCAGTGTCACTGACTCATGTTACATCAGCTAAGGCTATTATAAATATAAAAATCAACAATCTCATTCAAAATTCCTAAATTTGCAATACCCAATAATATTCTTAATAAGAGATATACAAAACTTGGATGAGGACAATGTAACGGAATATTTCAATACATGAAGGACCGTGATGATATTCTCTAAAAAGAAGCACCAATGATTTGAAAATTCAGTTTTTGTTTTAATATAAAACTCAGTGCAATTTAAAAATAATTTTATACAATTTTAGAAACAAAAAACATGGAAATAGTAGAGGAATAATTTTTTAAAATAAAATTTAAAAGTGATGACTGCATCCTATGTGATCCCTACTAAGTTACTGTCTGCACAGGCAATGGAGATTTGTTTTAAGTGGCTGCCAGTAGGGAGACAACAGTAATTTTAAGAGTAACAAAGAGGATTTTAGATCAGTGAAAGTATTTTTTTATGATGCAGTAGATGTGTACCTGTACAGATTCATAGCATGTACCAAAGTACGCCAAGAGTGAAACCTAATATAAACTGTGGGTGCTAGACAATCATTTTGTGTCATCTAGAAAAATATATCACTCTGGCAAAGTATACATATAGGAAATGACAATACTTTTTCTGTTTTTAGATAAAACAAAAAGCTAGAATATTTTTTTATCCCTGGGTTATGGAAATTAAAGCCTATTGCATAAGGAATGATTCTACATTCCCAGGCATTTGCCTCCCAAATGCTAAGGATATGATCCTAATAGATTTAGTAATGTGGGGAACAAACATTTTCATATTTATTTTGCTAGTGTCTTTTAAGAATAACTAGATCATGCCTATAAACTATTTATTCTATACCCTAACAAATATACTTTTAGGAATCATAGAGAAATAGTTGTTTCTAAATTATTTTCATCACTATCCATTATGACCAAAAACCAAGAAGTGCTAATTTCCAATTATAAATTTGTGATTCAGTGAATTATTATTTCTCTATGCTATATACTTATTGTCTATATTATTTGGACAGTTTTGAAAAGATTCATATTAATATACATTAATATAGAAATTCCATTGGCAATCATAAGGTTAAGAATACATCACAAAACACTATAGCTAGAATAATTCTATTCATAAAAAACCTTTATGTGGTACTTTTCACCATTCCTAAACTTCTTACTGAGAGTATTAATGCACACGAAAATGTTCTATACATTTGTACTTTCAAAAATAAATGAATGCTGGGCAGTAGTGGTGCACACCTTTAATCCAGCACTCGAGAGGCAGAGGCAGGTGAATCTCTGTGAGTTCGAGGCCAGCATAGTCTATGAAAGGAGATCCAGGAAAGCTAAGGCTACACAGAGAAAACCTGTCTTGAAAAAAAAAATGAACATAATGCTTACATATACAAATCACACATCTCAGGATGCCAGAGGAGGAATATGAGTGCCCACCTACCTTTTTATGACTCAGTGAGTTACAGGCTAGCCTAGGTATTCAAGCCTCCTTCAAACAAAAGAGGTGTGCATTACACATTACTCATATCATCATAAAAATACAGTTATCTCAAATGAGAGCTCAATTTTATAAATACTCCTTAGCTATGATTAATTACAGCTAATTTCCAGAATAAATTTTATTGTAACAAGTTGCTAAAAAAATTCACAAACATAAGAACATATATAATTTCAGCCCCATTGTGACTAATGATCTGACTTCACAGAAGCATATGCTACAACAGCATTGTGGCTGTGGATCTGACTTTAAATTTCTCCTTCAGTTTCTATTTCAGTTTCTCAGATCATGAAATACTATAAAACATGATAATTATCGAGAAGAGGAATTGTCATAGCATACGCCTGACTGCAATTACTTAGCTGATTATTTCTGCTCAGTTTTAATTTTGCTCATATGCATGCTTCTCTCTGTGTTTCAGCCCTCAGTGAACAGATGATGGCCTGATAGTTTATTTTACTAAAGTTCTGCTTTGAAGATAAAAATGGGGCTCTGCCTTATACTCAGAAACAGATGTGAGACCAGAACCTCTCATAGTGAGAGGCAGAGAAATGTTTTGATTGTTCATTATGCCTTATCAGTTTCATCTCTCACTACTGAACTAGGAGGAATACACAACAGTATTCCTCTTGAGTCTATTGAATAAAAAAGGTAATCGTTATTATTTTGTTGTTCAATATAACTTGGCCTCTCCTTTCCCATCTCACTTACTAGTTTACACTCCTCAGTACCCTTCTCTAGTTCTCTCCTTCTTGTTTTCTTCCTTTTTCTTCACTCCTTAAAAAGGAAAATGTATGCCACATTATCCTTAGCCTCTCTCTGGATCACCAATGGTGAGCATGTAGCTGGAAGCAATCACACTTGTCTAGGCACAGAATGACAGATAGCTCAGGGCAAAGTACTTACCAGCATTTCGAGGTGTGACCTTGGAGCCATGTTTCAGCAGACGGACAAACACATTACTGCTGCAGTGGTTCACCATGTGCAAGTGGAGGCTTCGTTGAGTCTTGATCTTGACCAAACATTTTGCCATATTTAATATTGTGATCTTCCTAAGGCACTGTTCTTAGTCGTGGCCCTGCACATATGCAACCAGCAACAACAGCTTTGACCTTTTCCTCACTGTCCATTCTGTTTCATAGGACCAAGGCATGACACACTGAGAATGAATCAAATGTCAGGTTCTTAACGTAGCCAACAAAAATAACTCATGAGGGATAGACATTGGACAAGAAGGAGGGAGGGAATGCTATTTATAAACTCTCTCCCCTCCTCTGATGAACAATAAAATTTTATGTATAGTCCTCACTTAGTTTTGTCTAACCCATCTACCTAGATTAGTGATCTCTGCCAAATGTCAAAACTTCTGAGGATAAAAAGAAAATTTCCTAATTTTACAATAGAGTAATCAATCTATTTTTATTTCTTTTCAGACATATTCAATAAGCCTCTGTTATGTTCTAGAGCACACTTGCCCAATTAAAAGTAATGCAAGCCACACTCTTTTTAAGTGGTAAAAGTATTTAAACAGCAAATAATTATCTTTTAATGTGTTTTATTTGAAACAGGATATCGTGGTTTTGATAGTATTGTTTCAACATGAAATGATTTGTTAAACAGTTAACATTCTTCAGTGAGACTGATGTATACTGCACATACAGAAAGTTTCAAATGGGACCTGCCACACTGCTGGTGGTGTTCAGCAGCGACATAGGACAAGAATGCTGGAGTACACAGCTCACACTGACGTGATGAGTTATTTTCATGTTTTATATTCATCCCTGTCACCATGCAAACATTTCATTCACGTTACAGACAAGGATAATGGAGAAAATTGACCTGGACAAATTTATAAAATTATTAAGTGGCAAGGTCGTGTTGAACCTTGGCACTCAAATAATAACAGTTAACTACAATATAAATCCCCATATTGACAGGTGCTGGTGCTTGAATTGTGAGCTGTATTACAGGAATCAAGTATCACATTCTCTTCACACTTTGAAACTCTTGCACTTGTGCATGTGACAGAAACATGCTTGCATTCTATCATTCCCGTTAAGGGTACAAGCATTCTCAATTTTTCGTACATGCTATGTAACTGAAAATCTTAACTCATTAACAACAATACATAAAACAGTTTTCTTATGTGTTTTTGCTGGTATATTTCTTTTCCACTGATTACAGAAGAAAAGTGCTTGTATTAGGTCATCATGCATACCTACAGTTTTCGGTTCTAATAACTAAGTTACCGACAAACAAAGATTTTATAATAAAAAAATGGATTTTTTCCTTTCTCAGGAGACAAAGGGTCACATTTAAAATCATCATTTGAGATCATGCATTGCTATATTTTATTATGAGACTAAAATTAGCAGCATCTACAGAGAGAAGTTTAGCAAAACTTATGGAGATTTATAAACCTGGCCTTCTTTTACCCTAATATGTACTTTTAGAAATTTATTCTGAATCAGAAGTCTTGACAAAAAGTGTTCATTGATACATCATTTATTATATCAACAAAAATGTGAATCTAATTTTCCAATGAGACTATTATTCAATATATGCAATAATTTAGAGGCATTAAAACTTATGCTTACAGTAATTTAATGATGTGAGATAATGCATGGAATATACAACTAAATGAAGAGGTATGTTACTATAAGCAGAAAAAAAGTCAACCATGTAACCATACACTCCAGAATAAAATAAGAGTCAAGCATCAATCCTGAAAGAGAAGGGCACAGTGCAGTCTAACGGTAGGTAGAAGAGGTCACACCTTCAAACATCTTAGGGCCCTCATACTCCATCTCATGGGTTGGTAGTTCCAGGCACAGCACAATAAATCTTATGCCCATAGAGTGAGACAGTTTTCAAATTTGAGTCTTGAACCTAAAACTTCAAAATTTCAAACCTTATATTGTGATGCTATAAATTCATACATCTTCAACCATTTTCAACTCCCCTTCAGATATAATTCTGAGTAAAATACCCACATACAAAATACACATGTAACAACACATAGGTCCTGAAACAATGAGGTTAGTCATTTCTCACTTGTCACCAACAATGATCCTTAGAGATATTTTTTTAAATTACACAATACAAATAATTTTTATTTATAATGTTTTACTATAAAATTTAATTTTAAAATAAAATGCATTAAAAAATTTGTATTAATTCTGCCTTTTAGTGAAATATATAAAGAATTTCAATAAATTAATAAGGACTAATTTGCATATCCAGAGCTCAGTAATTAGAAATTATTCCCTTGACCTCTTTTGAGAAGAACTGATAAACCAAAAGCTGCCTCTGTACATATTTTAAGTTGAGACTAAAATTCTGCTAATAGTTAGACCTAACGTGATATGCACTCTTGAGAAAAATGTCTGGACCTTAGCAAATTGCAAGCCTGCTGTTCCTTCCATGTTCAAATAAGACGGTTGTAAGCTGTAATCAGATGTCTCTATTCACTTTTATTTTGTGTGCTCACTTCTTCTTCCATGGTGATAAAAATAGCCAGCCTATGTAGTAAGCCAGAGAACCCTGAACTATTTTTGGTCTAGGCTACCAGCTGATTCTAGGATCACAAAGCCAGTTAAAATCTGCAAAACTAGCTCTGCTGTAATGTTGACTTCGTCTAGACCATTATATTTCTCGTTATATTAGAATAACATGTGACCTGATGGATCATATGAGAGAAACAAACTTTCCAAAAACAAAACAGAAAGGAAGTAAAACAACTGAAGAAAATTACTGCCTTACTTCTCTATCCCCTAATTCTCAAGCACAAAATCTCACCATAGTTTGCACACCTTCTTTCTTCATTACATTTTGTTAACTTATTGCAAATTATGATTTTTAACTAAAGTGCATCACAATATTTACCATGCACTACATATTTCATTTAATCTCTCAAATTTAAATAATCAAAGTCTGCTGTACTTTTTGGAGTTCTTAAATAAACAATTCTTAATTAAAGTCCACTGAGAAGCTTCTTTACTTATTTAGAGAGGGAAAACCAACAAAATAGATGTTCTACATTGTCCTGGCTACTTTTCTTCAACTTGGCAGACTCACAGAAAATATGCATCTGTCTTTTTTGAGGAAGAAAACAAGGGAGGTTGATATATCCAGCCCTTCCAGAGACTCTGCATGCATCATTGTTTAGAATACAGCACTCCAAAGAACAATATAAGCAGTAAAACATTCAGATGTTCTTGAAAAGAAAATTCCTATTTGATTCATCCATTTGAAAAATGAATGTTTGGACAGTGACAAAGTCAGAGAGAAGTATGTCATTCTCTTCACTGAGACCAAACACAAAATAAGAAGCATCTTAAGGGAGCAGAGTTTATTTTGCCTCACAGCTCAGAGAATGCAGTCCATCATAGCTGGAGAAGGTGTGCTGGGAACATACAGCAACTTCTGCACACTTCTCACTGAACCTGAAGCCAAATGTAGTGAGGCAGTGGGAAGACCTACCTCTTTCCTCCATAATGGTCCTCTGAATGCTACTTACAACATTTTAGGTGTTGTTTGGTTTTCTGAAGAAACATAAAAAGAGGTCTACTCACCAAGTCTAGCTTTGTGAACTACTGAGTTTACTGGAGTTGCTTACAGTATGGGTGAAAAGTTACCCACAGAATCATGGAAGACTCAGCAGCAGCTGCATCCCAATAACGTATATCCTAGTGAGACAGTCTAGGGGTCTCAATGAGGTACATTGTCTCTGCCCGCTAAAGAACTAAAAGGAAGAAAAACTCTCCAGTGAAACAGGTAGCAGCAGAGATATCCTCAACACAGGAGATAACAACAGACAAAATCAGCAGTTGAAGTAAGGCTTTTATTTGGGGTGAGGAAATACACACATGCAGTAGACACACAGAGGAAAAAAACCTCTGCAAAGTAGAGAGGGACTCTGGAAGTCAAAATATCCAGTTTCTTCTCCAGGGCTGGATTCAGTTGTCTGTTGTTTGTTGATTTTTTGTTTGGTTTTGGAAATTTTGTTTTGTTTTGTTTTGTTTTCAAGTTTCTTATAAGTTTTTCTCCTCTAATTTAGGGCTTGTCAGTTTGAAGAAATGGCTCACAACTGTTTCATAAACTGTCTTGATCAGGCCTTGAGCTTGTCCAACAGCAGGGGCCCTGGCTGTGGAAGGCAAAAGCCCTTGGGGACTTTGTTTTAAATGTAAGGCTTTTGTCTAAGGTCAGGAAGGTGAGGAACAAGCTCACCATGTATTACTTAGACATGACCTATCTCCCTGTCTGTCTGCCTACCAGGGAACCTGTGCCTAGTCTCTCACTAGAAAGGGTAATAACTCATAACATAAGCATTGTTGGATATCCCTAATGTCCAAAGACATTTCTCATTAATTTGATAATTGTTACTTCTTATATAACCTGGTATAAAGGTCTTATGAATTTTATAATTTTCAGGAAACTCCTGACCCTGTAAATTTCATTTACTTCCTGAGTCCTGCATATTTTATTTAATTTTCATGTCCTGTGAGCCTCCATCTAGGAGTGAATGTTTCAATTCAGAGGAAATGGCTCACAGTTCTAGTGTTTAGCAAGTTCACAGCTCCAGACTCTCCTCTTACGCAAAGCATTCCCAATGCATAAGAACTACATGGTCAGGATTCTCATAGCAAAGCAAGGACTCTACTTTTTGGCAGCAATTTTATGTTAGTTCATTCTCATAGCATTATGATCAAATACAAGAAACAACTTAAAGGAAGAGAGTTTATGTTGACTAATATTCAGGGGAAATAATTTCTCAAGGTTGGGAACAGGTCCAGTGGTAGAGTGGGTAACTGCTTGCTCTCATCTCAGTGGACTATGAAACAAAGGTCAGAAAGGGACCAGATTCAGACAGGGACCAGGTTCAATCTTTAAACACCCAGGCCATGCTTTCCCACACACCTACTTCCTGTAGCTAGGCCTACCTTTTAATTTTATACAACAGAGCCACAATCTGATGACCAAGTGTTCAAACACATGGGTTTATGGAGGATATTTTACATCCAAACCACAATGCAAAGGATATTTGAAGGAGAGAATCAATTTTTCCATATGATGTCAAAAACACTTAAATCAGAAGAAACCAAGGAGGATGTACATAACCCTCCTTAATAAGGTTAGTGCTATGGCTAAGAGTAGTTCATGGCCCTGAATTCCAAATCTACCCAAGCTATGAACTCCGTGATGTATGCTTAGAGTAAGAATGTCTCCGCTCTCCTGATAACTCAAACTTGCCAGGCACTTGGGAGCACTGGTGCCTCCAGTTGTAGAATGAAGATCACGAATCCTTCTCTTGATTTGTTAACAAAGAAATGAGACAAACACATTAATGCCACTCATAGTGCTGTCTTCTGGCTGGTAGACCAGCCCTTGCTAAATGGTTATGGAAAATAAAACTTAAAACAGTCTCCAAATGTGGCTAATCTTGGCTTCTGAAGTGTACCACCTTTTTTTCCCCTCTCAGTCTCTGCTTTCAATTTTGTAATATGAGCCTTGGACAAACAGTTTGTACCTCCAACAGTGGTTCTCATGATTGGATAATATATGGGTATCATCATTCCAATTACTGGCAGGCAATAAATTATTAAAGAAAACTTAGAGATCTTTTTCAAAACACAATCATTTATTTATCTCTGTTAATGACACAAGAGGAGTATGGTGGGGACAGACAACTGTGTTCTCTTCCTTCTATAACCATGTCCCTTTAACATGATATTCCTTCTGTCCAAATAATAGTGAAACAGTTCTGCTGGTTTTCGTGGATTTACCTAACCCGTCTGATATCATTCTAATTTACTTAGTCAACATTTAACCTGTAGGTTGGTGATAGTATTAGTATTTGCATCTACTATATTGGGTGTTTGGAAGCTAACAGATTTTGTAAATTTAGTAGATTTATGCATTTGTTAAAATTGTTATACTCACTGAAATCTTAACTTTGAATTATACATACATTATAGCTTTTTGCTACATATATTATTCAACAAAATGTTTCTCTCTCTCTCTCTCTCTCTCTCTCTCTCTCTCTCTCTCTCTCAAGATAGGGTTTCTCTGTGTAGCTGTACGGGCTGTCCCGGACTCACTTTGTAGATGATGCTAGCCTCAAACTCACAGAGATCTGCCAGCCTCTGCCTCCTGAGTGCTGGGATTAAAGGCTTGTGCCATCACTTCTAGCTTTCTATCTCTTCTTTAGAAAACTAGTTTTTAAAAAAGCATGACTATTCAGAGACTCAGGGCATTATAAAATTCCTTGAATAAGAGTACTGTTTGGATATACACAGTTAGACATACTCTAGTGGTAGTAGTAATGTAAGAAAGGAAAATCTACCAGAACCACATGCATTTCACATTGTTGTGATAAAATACCCTAGTGAAAACCACTTGAGGGAGAAGTAGTTTATTTGGGGCATAGTTCCAGGTTATAGTCCATCACAGTAGATGTTGATGCAAAACATGGCTCTCACCTCAAAGAAAATAAGAGATCATTTATTCCAGAACCATAACCTAGGAACAGATTTAGGTTACTATAAATTCTGTGTTCTAATACTCAGTTTTATTAAGTTTTTACAGTAAGAGAACAAATACAGTCATGAATTAAGACTTTTTTTTGGAAAAAGCAAAAGTCTTTTTTTGAGACACCAAGATGAATAGGGTACAGCCAAGCTCAGAAATCTCAAGTATAGGCTTCATGTGTTACCTAATAGCATTCTTAGTACTGTGGTTAGAGGAGAACTGGGTTTTGTTAAATTAATATACTCCAAAGTTTGTTATCTGCTCATCAGGATGTTAGGTCTGACACAAAGGTGGGAAAGGAATGACTCTTTAGGCTGCTAAACATAGCCTAAGATAAATTGTATTTGGGCTCCGGACCTGCAAGAGTCCAACTTCTCCACATCATTAAAGTATTAATCAGTCAATCAACCTTTGAAAACACAACACAACTTTTCTTCAGAAATTCTTGTTCACATGGGGAAGATACAGCTGCCAGCAGTATGATCTTAAGAGAATGTGTCCCATCTCTCCCACAATCAAGGACAAAGCAATGCATGAATGCTAGCTAGTACTAGGCCCACACTCTCCTTTTCATTCATTCTTAGGCAAATCCATAAAATGATGCTGCTCACTTTCAATGTAAGTATTTCTACTTCAATTATCATAATTATGATAAATTCCCGGAGACATGCCCAGAAATCAACTTGACAAAAAGAGTCCTTCAATGAGACTTTTTACAGGTCATTCTAGATTGTGCCAAATTGACAATTAAAACTAAATGTCACTCTCCCCATAGACAAAGTCTCTTACAGAGATTAGATAGGAAATGACTCTATCTTGAGTACAATGTGTCCCTCAGGAACATGTGTGAAGAGTTCCCTTTGAGTAGATTTCACATTGTCTTGGTCATTAATATTTCATATAATTCATATTCTTTGTTCTATATAAATAATATTTCTTTTCTCTATCCTGGTTGAACACAGAGCTTTAATAATATCCTGATATAGTCTAACTTGGATATATCATGCACTCTAATATAGTTTCCTTGGATAACAATATGATCTCCCAGAGGCCTCACTGGATGAACAAATACACAATGCTGCTGTTCTGACTAGTTTCATGTCAGCTAGACACAAGCTAGAGTCATTTTGCAAGAGAGAAACTAAATTGAGTAAATCCTCCCTCCATATTGGCCTGTGGTATATTTTCTTGATTGATGATTCATTGGAAAGGCCCAACTCACTGTGTGCAGTGTCAGTCTTGGGCTCTTGATCCTGGGTGCTATAGGAAAGAAGATCAAAGAAGTCATGAAGAGCAAGCCAATAAACTCTATGGGTGTCCCTGCAAATGCTACAGCAGGAAGAAAAATTATCTGTGTGAGGTAAGAAGGAAATCCAGTTCAGCACAACATAGCCAGTGCTGGCTCAAACTTCTAGATTCTGACCCCAGGTAGTTTATTTTAAATGTATTTAAGTACAGTATAATTTTGTTTAAAAAAAGAAAGAAAGAAAAGTTTTGAGGTTGAGGATTCCATTGCTGTGAAGAGACACCATGACCAAGGCAACTCTTATAAAGGACAACATTTAATTGGGACTGGTTGCAGTTTAAGAGGTTTAGTCTTATTATCATGGCAGGAAGTATGGCAGCATCCAGACAGACATGGTGCTGAATGAGTCAGGAATCTATATTTTGATCCAAAGCCAACCAGGAGGATATTCTCATTCTACACTGTGTGGAGCATGAGCATAGGAAACCTCAAAACCGACCCCCACAGTGACACACTTCCTCCAATAAGGCCACATCTAATCCAACATGGCCACACCTACTACAACAAGGCCACACCTCGTAGTAATTCCTCTCCCTGTGGACCAAACATTCAAACGCATGAGTCTATAGGGGCCAAATGTATTCAAACCACCACACCTGATAACAATTATCTCAATCCCATGTGTACAATAAAGCTTGAAGTATGGCTGTATCAAAACTCTTTTGCAAACTACATGTGACCTCTACCATGAAAGTGGGTTCTATGGCTTAAGCACTAAAGATCTGGTATGGTCTCAGTCATCTAGAGAGTGTAGTGGTCACCAGTCTATAAAGTACATGTGACAAGGGGTAGATTCTATTGACTGAGAAGTAATGCTCAAGATAAAGGTCTAGGGAGAAAGAATTTGGAATAAACATAATAGTCTGGAGATTTAGGGATGGTCCAGCCCTAAAGATAACACAGACTACCAGGCTATTAATAACATCCACTCCCAGCCTTCTAGGTGGTCAACAGGTATACATATCTCTTTCATTGAAGAGAGAGGCCTCCATGCTTAACATTGCTAGTGCTTATTTGGGAACATGAGGATCTTGTGTCCTCTACACTCCTCCATAGTCTTTGCATCAGCTCCAGGTCTCTGCCCTGTTTGAGTTCCTTCCCTGATTTCCCTCAGTAACAGACTGTGTTATGGAACTGTAAGATGAAATAAACCATTTCCTGCCTGGGTTGCTCAGCAATAGAAATCCTAACTAAAACATTTGCTATAGTTCTGACTCTAATTCGATCATTCTCCTTCAGGTTTGGGTAGTATTTCAAGGAAAAGCTACTCCCTGCCTCAATGTATGATGGATTTTTTCCCCTTCTTTTCTGCTTTAAAAATTATGTTAAAACACAGTTTGCTGTTCCAAATAAGCTACTATTCTTTGTTTTTTTTTCTTTTAAAAATCATTTTATTGTAATGATCTCACAAACAAAAATATCACACAGCTAGATTAAGGTAGCCAGGCAAATGTTTGCCTAGTACCAAGCTCTATGTACCTCAGTAAATGTCTGTTCAGTTAGAATGGCTGTTACGAAGCCACAGAGCTTCACTTTGTGTTTTTTTTTTTTCTCCATACTGTAATTTATTTAATAGTAATAATTTGTTTAAAAATAAAGTTTTATTGTTGCATATACAAACAAGGCAGTTGGACTAACCAAATTCATGCCTATTTTTGTAAATATTTATTCAAACACACGTGCACACAGACAGACAGACAGACAGTTGGGGGGCAGCCAGAGGCTCATTCTCTGGAAATGTGGACCAGCCACACCAGGCCAGACAACACAAACACAAGGGTAAGGGTGGGAATGCCACACTGAGCCAAGAAGGGCAATGTGCTGTTTCCGTGCCACCTCTGGAATCATTGTGATCCCACAATTCCTATCTCCCCTGACAGGCTTCAGAAACACTGCCTGTAGAGTTCCTTATACTGCTGCTGTGAAAGAGAGTGAAGAAATGCCCCAGGGACAATTAAAAGGCTGGTGGCTCTCTATATGCACATACTGGACATTTGTGATGTGATATGGTGTGTGTGTGTGTGTGTGTGTATGCATAGATGACACAGAGCTGGGATGAGGGTCAGAGGACAACTTTCAGGACTAAGTTATCTCTTTTCACTATAGTAGGTACCATGCTTGCCTAGCAAACACCCAAAATCACCCTACCTGCACCTGCAACTGATTCTTTTTTTTATGTTTTTTTATTAAGTACTTTATTTTTTTTCTTCAAGCTACATCTCAGTCACAAACCCCTCCCTATTCCCCCTTCCTCTCCCACCTTTCCACCATCTTCCCCCAACAGCTTCCCCTTTCAGTCCAACAATTGGTTCCTTCTCTAATAACAGTAAATACTATACAAAACAACAGAAATAAATATGCCACATTTACGAGTGTTAAATGGCCCAGTATACCTTCCCAATCTCCAGTTCATACATATTTGGCCCCTGACTTTAACATTCTACCATCAAACCATCTCCCTGAATTTAAAGTTCTATAACTGACTTAGCTTTCATACTAACTTGCATCACTATTATAACCATCTTCTTAGATCTAGAACGCCCTCTTGATTCCTAAACAACTCAAAATTTAACTATGAGACTCTAGCTGTCTATTCTTCAACCACCTCAGAGACCTGAGAGGGATAAATATATCTGATTATATAGGAAGTACAGGGCCTGCAGCTTTCAATACTAAGAAATGACAAACCAATGACTGCCTGGTCAGTTCCCCTTTTCTCTCCACACATTCCAGCATCAGTCTTCAGCCTTTTGGTTCTGTTTCTCTGACAGACATTGATTGTAGAGCAGGAATTTTGAAGGACTTACCTAACATGTCTTGGCAGAGCTAGGCTGTCGACTTCCCTGCTACCAAGTTTTGTCCTTTTTGGACAGCAGTCTGTCTGCAGTTGAAGCAAGGAGTTTTTTCATGCCAAGAGATAGGCTTGCCACTAATTCAACCATCTCACACTGGAGATTCTTCGATGCTTATCTTCTACTTGGAGTGGACTAGGGGGTGCTGTCAAGAGCTGATATGTCTCGATATCAAAAAAAATCTTAATTTAAGATAACATCTTTGAATGCCATATTCTGCAGATCTCTTGGGGTTTTTGAAGATGCATTATCCATCTCTTGTATTTAGATAAGCAAATGTTGCTTATCTCTTAGCAACTTGATTACTGAGTAGTTTAGAGAATATCTGTGATAGACTGTCATAGTAGCTAACAAAGTGACATGTTTGCATGACTAGGAGTTTGTTGTTCTTAACTATCCTAAACAGTTTTAGATGGTTGGTATCAAGAGGCCAGAGCTTCACATTTTATTTTTAAGTATCTCTAGGTATGATACCATTAGGAAGCGTTACCTTTAATTTTGTATCAATATACAAAGATCTATTCAATTGTGGCTAAATATACTCTTAATTTTGTATCAATATACAAAGATCAATGCCTATGTAGCCCAATACAATCTTAATATTGCGTCCATATACAAGGGTCAATACCATTGTGGCCAATTATAATCTTAATTTTGTATCAATATACAAAGATCAATACCAATGTAGTCCAATACGATCTTATTTTTCACAATAAACAATGGTCAATACCACTTTAGTCAAATAAACTACTAATTTTGTATCAATATACAAAGGTATAAGGGCATTTTCAATAATCTGTCCCTTTTTCTTGGTCCTTCCTGTGCTATGCCTATGTCTCATTTTTCTCAAGTCCATGCACTCCTACATAGGAGAGGAAGAAGGATACAGAAAAGGAAAAGTAGGAAGTCCCTGGGTCTAACCTCCAAAACCCATTAAACAGGGCCATTTAACAGCTTGTAATCTCTTCCCCTAAATAACAGAGTATTCAGTTATCCTTCAAATAACCAAAAAGGGGGGCGGAGAAACACCCTCCCCACCCTCTGGGCATGGGACATCGCTCTCTTAAAATGACTTCCTGCTGATTTGGGTTGTAGTAAACCTGTTTGGGGCCCGAACCAAAATGGAAAAATGGTTAAAAATGTTAGTATAATCCTTTTATGTTCAGTCCTTCTGTTCTCAGCTGTTTAGATGTCCTAAGGAGTTTGTACGCAGAAGCTGATCTTGCAGGCTTTACTGAGGTTCTGGCTGGGGCATTGTGTAGAGCTGAATGGTCTTAGTGATATTGAATTGTTGTGGTTGTAGGCCTTTGATTGAGACAGCTATAGAGGGAGTCTGTCAGGCTGAATCAACTGGGTCACTCGTCTTCTTTGGTGTCTGATTCTGTTTTCTGCTGAGGTTTCCATTGTCCAGTTGTCCCTGGGTTCCTTGAATGGATGTTTTGATTCTCCTGGAAAGATAAGAACAGAGCCCTGCCCTAATCCTAACTCTGGGACAATTACCCCCTTTTTTGGGGGGGGGGGGGCTAGGTAATATTTCTCCTGAAGCAAATTTGGTTTTTTGACAATATATAAAGTGTTATCTTTCAATCTGGGTTAAAGAAGAAATTATTTTGTTATTTTGGAGCTAAACCAGCTTTACTGTATATATTTTGAGATCTCAAAGGACAATCTGTTTGTATTGAGTAGGCCTTTTGTAAGTAGCTTTTAAACTTAGGTCTTTCCAAATCCTATGTGTGTGTCTCTGCATTCTAATTATTGGGATCAGAGACCTGTGGTTCCCATCTGAAGGGATTAAAGATGTGTTCCATCACTCCTGGATCGAAGTTTTTCTCTATATAGAGTTTGTTTTGTATCAGACTACCTTGAGCTCTGAGATCTGCCTGTTTCTGTCTTTAGTGTGTTGGGATTAAGGGTGTACTCTTCTTGAATGATGGGATTAAGGGTGTGCACCCTCACCACCCTGTTCCGTGTAACTCTAGAATTTATAAGACCATTAACTCTCTGGTGCTCCTCCAGTCTCTGCTGAAGTTAAAGGCATGGGTTAACACCACGATTCTAATGTATTTTACCTTAGCTCTACGTTTTTTCGACACTTGGAGGTTTATAAAACCAGGTTGAACGGCTGTATCCTTTATTTTATTTGCAGTGTTTTAGCATTGTTACCTGCTTTTTTTAATTAATAAATTTATTTGTTTGTTGCTTCAGGTTACATCCTTATCATATTGTCCTCTTTTCCCGCTTCCTAGTCCCACCCTCCCATGCTCTACCCCCTGAACCTTCCGTCTTGTTTCTCTGGGGTGGAGTGTCCCTGCATAACAGTCTCTCACCACAGATCAGGAGTCATATGAGGGCCAAGAGTCTCTTCATTCACCAGGGGCCTACGAGGCAGTACTGCCAGTGAAAGGTGTCTCATTGCTACTGGGGGAATACGAAAAAAAAGACCAACAAACACACAAACCAACAAAAACAAAGAATAACAACAAAAAAGAAAGGGAAAAGGAAAAAGAAAAAGGAAAAGGAAAAGGAAAAAAAAAAAAAAGTTTATGTCCATGTTCCTTTTGGTGTGTTGGTTGTAGTACGGATATCATGTACGATATAGCTAAAATCCTACTATAAGTGAATAGATGCCATGTGCATCCTTCTGAGACTGGGTTAGCTCACTCAAGATGAGCTTCTCTAGATCTGTCCATTTGGTTGCAAATTGCATGATTTCATTGTTTCTGATAGCTGAGTAATATTCCATTGTATGGATTACCACAGTTTTTAATCCATTCTTCAGTTGAGGGACATCTGGGTTGTTTCCAATTTCTAGCTATTACAAATAAGGCTGCTATGAACATAGATGAGGAGACTTCCCTATGTCTCCGTGAGGCGTCCTTTGGGTGTATACAAAGAAGTGGTATGGCTGGGTCCTGAGGCAAGGTTATTCCAAGATTTCTAAGATATCGCCAGACAGACCTCCATAATGGTTGCACAAGCCTGCACTCCCACCAGCAATGGAGGAGGGTTTCCCTTTCTCCACACCCTCCCCAGCATGCACTATCATTTGAGCTCTTTATCTTAGCCATTCTGACAGGTGTTAGATGAAATCTCAGGGTCATCTTGAGTTGCATTTCTCTGATGATTAAGGATGTTGAACATTTCTTCAGGTGTCTCTCAGCCATTAGGGATTCCTCCTTTGTGAATTCTCTATTTAGCTCCATCTCCCATTTTTTGATTGGATTATTTGGTTTCTTGGCATTTAGTTTCTTGAGTTTTTTGTAGATTTTAGATAATAGCCCTCTATCAGATGTGGGGTTGGTGAAGATTTTCTCCCAGTCTGTTGGTTGCCGTTTTGTTCGAATGACAGTGTCTTTTGCCTTACAGAAGCTTTTCAGTTTCATGAGGTCCCATTTATAATTGTTGATCTCAGGTGCTGAACTGTTGGTGTTCTGTTCAAGAAGTTGTCACCTGTGCCAATGAGTTCGAGGATTTCTCCTACTTTTTCTTCTAGTATATTTAGTGTGGTCTTTGATCCACTTGGATTTAAGTTTTGTACAAGGTGATAGGTATGGGTCTAATTTCATTCTTTTGCAAGTGGACATCCAGCTGGACCAGCACCATTTGTTGAAGATGCTGTCCTTCTTCCATTGTGCGGTTTTGGCTTCTTTGTCAAAGATTAGTTGGCCATAGGTGTGTGGGTCCATGTTTGGGACTTCAATTCGATTCCACTGATCCACTGGTCTGTTTCTATACCAGTACCATGCTGTTTTTATTACTATTGCTCTATAGCACAGCTTGAAATCTGGGATGGTGATACCTCCAGATGCTTTTTTATTGTACAGGATTGATTTAGCTATTCTGGGTTTTTTGTTGTTCCATATGAAGTTGAGAATAGCTTTTTCCAGGTCTATAAAGAATTGTGTTGGTATTTTGATAGGAATTGCATTGAATCTATATATTGCTTTTGGTAGGATAGCCATTTTTATTATGTTGATCTTACCTATCCATGAGCATGGGATATCTTTCCATCTTCTAAAGGCCTCTTCCATTTCTTTCTTCAGGGGCTTGAAGTTCTTGTTGTACAGGTCCTTTTCTTGCTTGGTTAGAGTTACCCCCAGGTATTTTATATTGTTTGTGGCTATTGTGAAGGGGGTTGTTTCCCTTATTTCTTTCTTGGTATATTTGTTTGTTGTATAAAGAAGGGCTTCTGATTTTTTTGAGTTAATTTTGTATCCAGCCACCTTGCTGAAGTTGTTTTTCAGCTGTAAGAGTGCTTTGGTGGAGTTTTTGGGGTCGCCTGTGTATACTAACATATTATCTGCGAATAGGGATAATTTGACTTCTTCATTTCCAATTTTTATCCCTTTGATCTTTAGTTGTCTTATTGCTCTAGCAAGGACTTCAAGTACTATATTGAAAAGATATGGTGACAGTGGACATCCTTTTCTTGTCCCTGAGTTTAGGGTAAATGCTTCAAGCTTCTCTCCATTTAATTTGATGTTAGCTACTGGCTTGCTGTATATTGCCTTTATTATCTCTAGGTATGGTCCTTGTATGCCCGTTCTCTCCAGAACTTTTAGCATGAAGGGGTGTTGGATTTGTCAAATGCTTTTTCTGCATCTAGCGAGATTATCATGTGGTTTTTTTCTTTCATCTTGTTTATGTGGTGAATTACATTGATAGACTTTCGTATATTGAACCATCCCTGCATTCCTGGGATGAAGCCTACTTGATCATGGTGTATGATACTTTTGATGTGTTCTTGAATTCGGTTTGCTAGTATTTTATTAAGTATTTTTGCATCTATGTTCATGAGGGAGATTGGTCTGAAGTTCTCTTTCTTTGTTGGGTCTTTGTGTGGTTTAGGAATCAGAATGACAGTGGCCTCATAGAATGAGTTTGGCAGTGATCTTTCTGTTTCTATGTGGTGGAAGAGTTTGAAAAGTAATGGTGTTAGTTCCTCTTTGAAGGTCCGGTAGAATTCCGTGCAAAAGCCATCTGGCCCTGGGCTTTTTTTGGTTGGGAGATTATTAATGACTGTTTCTATTTCATTGGGTGTTATTGGGCTGTTTAAGATGTTAATCTGATTTTGATTTAGTTTTGGTAAGTGGAATTTATCAAGGAAATTGTGCATTTCGCTTAGGTTTTCAAATTTGGTGGAATATAGATTTTTAAAGTAGAACCCGAATATTTTCTGGAACTCCTCAATGTCTGTTGTTATTTCTCCCTTTTCATTTCTGATTTTGTTGATTTGGGTTCTTTCCCTTTGCCTTTTAGTTAATTTGGCTAGGGGGTCTGTCTATTTTGTTAATTTTTCTCAAAGAAACAACTCTTGGTTTCATTGATTCTTTGTATAGTTCTTTTTGATTCTAAGTTGTTGATTTCAGCCCTAAGTTTGATGATTTCCTGCCTTCTGCTCTTCTTGGGAGTGTTTGCTTCTTTTTTTTCCAATTCATCCAGCTTAGCTGTTAATTCACTAATATGAGCTGTCACAATTTTCTTTTTGAATGCACTTAGTGCTATGAACTTTCCTCGTAGCACAGCTTTCAATGTATCCCATAGGTTTGGGTATATTGTGTCTTCATTGTTGTTGGATTTTAAGAAGTCTTTGTCTTTGATTTCCTTCTTTATTTCTTCCCTGACCCAGTGGTCATCCAGTAAGGAGCTGTTCAATTTCCATGAGTGTGTGGGCTTTCTGTTGATTCTTTTGCTGTTGAAGACCAGCTTTATTCGGTGATGGTCTGATAAGATACAAGGTGTTATTTCAATTTTCTTGTATCTATTAGACAATCTTTGTGTCCAACTATGTGGTCTATTTTGGAGAAGGTTCCGTGGGGTGCTGAGAAAAAGGTGTATTCTTTTGTTTTTGGGTGAAACGTTATGTAGATATCTGTTAGGTCCGTTTGTTTCATGATATCTGTTAGACTCAATATTTCTCTGTTTGTCTTCTGTCTTGATGATCTGTCCATTGTTGTGAGTGGGGTGTTGAAGTCTCCCACTACTAATGTGTTGTGATCGACGTGCGCTTTAAATTTTAGAAGTGTTTCTTTTACGAAAGTAGGTGCCTTTGTATTTGGGGCATAGATATTCAGTATTGAGATTTCCTCTTGATGAATATTCCCTTTAATGAGTATATAATGCCCTTCTTTTCTTTTTTTCATTAACTTCAGTTGGAAGTCTGTTTTGTTTGATATTAGGATGGCTCCTCCAGCTTGCTTCCTGGGTCCATTTGCTTGGAAAACCTTTTCCCAGCCCTTTACTCTGAGGTAGTGTCCATCTTTGGTAGTGAAATGTGTTTCTTGTATGCAGCAAAAGGATGGGTCTTGCTTGTGGATCCACTCTGTAAACCTGTGTCTTTTTATTGGGGAGTTGAGACCATTGATGTTGATGGATATTAGTGACCTAGGGTTGTTATTTCCCATTAGTTTGGTATAGGTGATGGTTCTGTGCCTCTTTTGGTTTAATTGCTGAGGGGTTTTCTATTCCGTTTGTTTTCTTGGGTGAAGTTTTCTTCTCTGCGTTGGAATTTTCCTTGTAGGATTTTCTGTAGGGCTGGGTTTGTGGGTAGATATTGTTTAAATTTGATTTTGTCATGGAATATCCTGTTTTCTCCATCTATGTTGATAGAGAGTTTTGCTGGATATAGTAGTCTGGCTGGGAACCTATGATCTCTCAGGACTTGTGGGATATCTGTCCAGGCCCTTCTAGCTTTTAAAGTTTCTGAGGAGAAGTCAGGTGTAATTCTGATGGGTCTGCCATTATGCATTACTTGATCTTTTTCTCTTACAGCTTTTAATATTCTTTCTTTGTTCTGTACATTTGGTGTTTCAATTATTATGTGGCGAGAGGAGTTTCTTTTCTGATCTAATCTGTTTGGTGTTCTGTAAGCCTCTTGGATTTTTATTGGCATCTCTTTTTTCAGGTTTGGAAAGTTTTCTTCTATGATTTTGTTGATGATATTTCCTGGACCTTGGAGTCGGGAGTCTTCTCTTTCCTCTATGCCTATAATTCTTAGGTTCCGTCTTTTCATTGAGTCCTTGATTTCTTGGATGTCTGGGTGAGAGATTTTTTAGCCTTCTCATTTTCTTTGGATGTTGTACTGATTTCTTCCATCGAGTCTTCCATGCCTGAGATCCTGTCTTCCATCTCTTGCATCCTATTTTTGATACTCACATCCGTAGTTCCTGTTCTCATCCCTTGATTCTCCACTTCCTCTTTTAACTCTGACTGTGTTTTCTTTATTGTCTCTATTTCTATTTTCATGTCTTGTATGGTTTTGTTTGTTTTGTGCATTTCCTTCTCCAGCTTGCTTGTTTTTGTCTGAAAATCTTTCATTGCCTTGTCCTTTTCCTGTTCAAGCTCTGTCACCTTGGCTTGGAGTTCTTTAATGGTGTTGTTCGTTGTTTTGACTTGTAAAATTGTGGCTTCTTTGAATTCCTTCATAGATTTAAATTCTTCTTGAAGGGACTCTATCACTTTCCATAATGCAGAATTGTCATCCTTTTCATGTGTTTCTGTTGGTGTGAGGTCATTCTAATTGGATGAGCTAGGATAATTCTGCTTTGTTGGAGTAATATTTCCTTGATTTCTATTTTTTCTTGGACCTTTGGCCATATCAATGTGTTTAGCTGTCTGTTTTTGTCGTTTTCTGTGCTTGGATCCACAGGGGATGCTTTGGTGAAGGAGTCAAATTGCTTGGCTATCTGTCCTTGCTTACAGGGTGATCTCAGGGTCACTGTGGTTTTAATAGCCTGAAGCACTGTGAGCTGGTGCAGCCTATTCCCAGGTAGTGAGTAATGGTCCGGGATTGTTTCACTGCTCCCAATTCAGACTTCTCTATGTTGCACCCTGAGTTATCAGCCTGTAATGGTTCTTATGGTATGTACCTGTTTGACCAGGCACAGATTCTGTGGGCTTTGTTTGTCGTCACGGAGGCTGACAGGGCCCAGCTCCACACCTAATATGTCTGGATTTTCCTGAATACAGCTATAGTCCCCTGACTTCTGGTTTCTCACTACGCTTCTCGCCAGAGGCCTGGCCCCTCAGCCCTGCCCGTGTGTGCCGGGGGGTTTCCCTCCCTGTCTGCTCAGCTGCGGGTGCGCAGGGCCCCGGCCCCTCCCGCCACCTGTGCGAGCCTCCCTCCCTAGCTGCTCAGCCATGGGTACATGGATTCCCGACCCCTCTCGCTGCCAGTATGGGTCTCCCTCCCCAGCTGCTCGGCAGTGGGTGCATGGGTCCCCCACCCCGTTTGCCGCCTGTGCGGGCCTCCCTCCCTAGCTGCTCAGCCACGGGTACACAGATACCCGGCTCCTCTTGCCGCTTGTGCGGGCCTCCCTCCCCAGCTGCTCTGCCGTGGGTGCACGGATCCCTGGCCCCGCCCACCTGTGCCGGCCTCCCTCCCCAACTGCTCTGCCTGCCGGCTTCCTGCTCTCTCAGATTCTCTGCAGCTCGAGCGGCTGCGGACCACCGGCTGAGTGCCCTGTTTCTTCCTTGCTAAGACTTCCACTAACCTGCAAAGTTTCCTAAGTAGCTATAAAGTCTTCCTGAGGTGTGGCGAGCCCAGTAGGCTAGTGGGCAATCACCATGTGGCCTCTGATTCTGCCTGCTGTAAGTTGGGGTCGATCTTACCAGGTGCCTCTCCAAATGGGAGTTCCCGAATCCTATTCTGTGAATTAAAGAAATCAATTTGTGATGCATAAATAAATGAAATGTTAGGGATTTTTCTAAATTCTTCTTAACATTCTGGCAAGTGGTTTGACATTGATAGAGACTTTTCTGAAATCATGGTTTGCTTGTGTTGATGCTATATGGTTAAGTTTCTTGACCCATGCATTCAGACTGGAACTAGTTACATATGTCACTCTACTCTCATGTTCAGAAAGACAAAAACAAATGGCATATAAATATGAGAACAATCTCCAACGATGTATGGTTTTAATATTATTAAATATTTATAAATTGCTTTACCCATTTTTGCTACAGTACAATGAGAAACATTCTTATAAATAATTTATTAAGAACAGAGTGCATTGAGATATATATCTGTTCACTGACAATATTGTGGAACGATATTCACTATGATGAACAAATATTCATGTGACATTGTAAAGTGAAAAATCAGAATTTGAAATGATGTGTCTTGCATATTTTGTGTATGTGCACGTACGAATTGTTGAGCATGTGTGTAATGTAATGTGTGCACACGTATGTACTTATTGAGGTGTAAAGGCCTTACATTGACATCAGGTATCTATCCTCAATTATTCTCACCCTGTGTTTATTTTTTATCATCCATGATAGGCTATACTGTTTTTATTTCATGATTTAAAAAAAAACTATCAGGCATGGTAGCACAATGAACAAGAACTGAGAAGCTGTTTCTACAGAGTCTGGTTGACTTATTAGATAGAGCATCATTACTATAGAGAGACTGTAATATTACAGGTCTAGAAGCTAATTACTTTATCTTGGGCTACATTTAGCCTCTGTTTAGCCATTCCTTGACTAACTGTGTTTGGAATTAACATCCTGTGACTTTATCAGATGACATCATAAGTCTATAAAAAAGCTTCCCCATCTTGTTCTACATGACTCTCTCTCTCTCTCTCTCTCTCTCTCTCTCTCTCTCTCTCTCTTTCTGATATATCAACCACTGTGTTGTAAACTTCCCTGGTTTTCTTACATTGCTCTGTAAAGCTATAAAATTCATGAAACCGTTTCTACATTGGTACATGAAATTTGGGGTAACCTAAATCCATGTTCTTGTGCCATGGTTACTCAAAATGGTTCCAGAAGAAACCATCTCTTATTCCTCTTAGAATGAGAACTGTATTTTTTGCACTGACATATGTATGTGTGTGTGTGTGTGCACACACATGCGTGCGCATGAGTAATCTCAATACTTAGAAGGCTGAAATGGGGGAAATCCTCAATTGCAGGCTTGCTTGGGACACATATTGTAAACCTATTTCAAGAAAAAAAATGAAAAAAAGAAAAGGGAAATGCTTAGCTTCTAATAAACTTTATGGCCAGGAAAATATATTTTTGGTATGATTTCAGTTATTTGATTATGTAATTAAATGCTTATCTTTCTATACTGGTCTCCATGTATTGGTTGTTCCCTGATTCAATAAATACTATTCAGTGCCTATAAGGTATCAAAACATATATGATACAAGTAAGATATAGTTCTTATGATGATAGCAATTTACTTATGAACACAGTACCAAATAGTCTAAATTTTCTTGATTGGCTGATGACAGACTTAAAACTGAATCTCATGCATGATGTGAAGGAGAGGTATGGGGAAAGGTTGTTTGTTTGTTTTTTTGTTTGCTTGTTTGTTTGTTTAGACAAAAGCACAAGAAGACCTTCAATATCTATGGAAGCAAAAAAAAAAAAACATGTCTGTTCTGCCAAGTTTAAGTGAGTAAGGTGACTCAGAACAATCTTTGGGCATCTGTGTAAGTTACAGAAATCAATAAGGCAGTTAGTCTTATCATATCATAACAATTATGAATAAACAGGTGGAGGTCAATAAGTCAGGGTTCTTTTCTATTATTAACTCATTTTTCTGAGATTTTAAGTCTAGGACAAACAGTCATTAGGTACTACGATAGAGGCCTAGCACAAAATGTAGTTCCTCTGGCCTGGCCTTTATAAGAATAGGAAAGCCACTGTAGATACAACCTTAAGAGCATATGAATAAACCACTTGGATAAGTCTGAAAATTACAAACAAAAAGTTAAATGAAATATTGAAAATAGTGCAAGACATGAAAGTAGAATTTAACAAAGAGATAGAATTAGTAAAGAAAATCCAAATTGAAATTAAACTGGGAATAAAAGTTTTGGAATGTAAAGCAAAACCTCAAAAAGGTATGGGATAGGGAAGAAAGAATTTCAGATGTTGAAGAAAATGTAGAAAAATATAGATAACTCAGTCAAAGACAATGTTAAATCTAAAAAAAAAATTGATCAAAACATCCAGCAAATATGAGACACCATGAAAATGGTGCCAGAGCCAGGAAAAAAAGCACAGAGGAAGGAGAATCCAGGGCAAAAGGAAAGAAAGAGGTTTCTATCAAAGTAAAAGAAGCCTACAAAATACCAAACAGACAAGACCAGAAAGGAAACTTCTTCCAAACAGTATTAATCAAAACACCAAAAGTACAGAATAGAGGAAGGATATTAAATGCTGTAAGGAAAAGAAGAACAAGTAATAACATAAAAGCAGACCCATTAGAATAACACCCAATTTCTCAATGAAGTCTCTGAAAGCTAGAAGTACTTGAAAGGATGTTCTACAGACTTTGAGAGTTAAAAGATTCCATCCCAGTCTACTGAACCTAAGAAAACTATCAATTCAAAATTAACAAGAAAGAAAAATAATCCATGATAAAGCAAATTTAAACAATTTTTATTTACAAATCAAGCTCAACAAAAGTAACTAGGAGGAAAATTTTGGTCTAAAGAGGATAACCACTTAAGAAGACACAGGAATAAATAATCTCAGATCAGCAAACCAAAAGAAGAGGGGATACAGTTGTTTGTGTTGCAGTGCTGCTGGTGAGGGGGAGATATCCTCTGCCTTCTCAACTCCTCACTACCTGTGTAGGTTGGAGAACTAGCTCCAGGGTCATGAGAGCAAGAGAGCAAGCAGGAGAGCTAGAGGGGATGAAGGACACCAAGGAAGCAAGACCAGCTAAATCAACAGAACTGAGGCATCATAAACTGGGCCTGCATGGATCTGCATCAGATGGGGTTCTGGAACTGAAAGGAGAAGTGGTCATATCCCCATCCTTAACTCAGAACTTGTCTGCAATTAATAAGGCTTACAAATGAAAATTTAGTTTTCCTCAAGGGTGTCTCACTGGGAAACAAACTAAGGGTGAGAAGCATGCCTAGCTGTTAATTGTCAACTGAAAACTAACTCAAGGGGATCTTTGCTGCTTCCTTGTCTCATAACTGAGCCACCTCAGGAGAGCAGAAAGATACACATGGTATGTACTCTCTTATAAGTGGATATTAACCATATAGAACAGGACAACCATCCTACAACCCACAGACCCAAACAGACAGGAACCTAGCATAACTATCCTATGAAAAACTCCACCCAGCAGTGAGTCATGGATGCTGTTGCATTGTTAGTGGAACACTTTACCCTACCTGGGCTTCCATATCAAGCCCCAGTACAAGAGGAAGCTCTTAGCCCTCATGTGACTGATAAACTGAGGGGGTTTGATATGTGGGGGCTCTCCTCATTCAAGAACAAGAAGAGGATGGAGATGAGGAAGAGGAAGGGAGGAAATTTGGGACCTGGAGAGAAAGAGGGAGGGGACTTTGATCAAAATATAACTTGAAAAAATAGAGTAATAAAAAAAAATAACAAATAAAGACAAAATAAAGAAAAGGCAAGTTTTCATGGGGGAGTGAGGCTCTGCCACCCTTGCAGATTCTGATGTGAGAATATTCCTACCTGGGAGGTTTTACATGAAGAATGTGAGCTAAACAATTTTCAACATTCCAGAAAATTGTGGTCTTTATTTTTTCTATCTCACTTTAAATTTTTTATTTATATATTTTTCTTTCTTCTTATCCTCTCATTTTACCCTCCAGGTTAGTGTTTTTATGGGATTCCTGAGTGTGCAAACAACTTGGATTCTGCATCTATATCTGTTTTCTTGGGGTCTTTTCTTCTGTTTGCTTTGTCTTAATTCAACATGTTAGCTTTTGTTTTATCTTAGTTTATTTGTTTTATTGTTATCCATTAGAAGTCTGCTTGCTTTCTAATGAGAGAAATAAATGAGGGGGATTTCAATGGGAGGGAAGGCGGAGACCAAGTGGGAGTACTGCATAGAGAGAAAACTGTACTCAGGATATATATAATATATTATGAAAGAAAAAATTATTTTCATTAAGAAGAAAAAAACCTCCCATGCCAGGAATATCTTGCTGAGCCACTGGACACAGTGTCCCATGGAAACTCCCAAACTTTACAGGCTACTTCTAAGGCTATTGGTTACTTTCTGCAACTTGATGATAAAGCCCTATTGCTGAAGACAATACTTATATCATCAAGCATGTATCAGTCAAGATGGGGTCCAACTAGAAGCTTTACTCCTACTGACTAAACTTCACAGAATTGGAAAACACTCTTCACACTACTGGAGGAGAAAGGTAATAATCAAATTTCCATGCTTCAAACCTTGTGACCTAAAACAGTGATCTGCCTGCAAGCTACACTGGTACAATAGCAGGACAAATGTTATGGGAGTAAACAAGTACTTTCTATTTATATTTAAGGCCTGTTCCATGACAATTGATAGTCCATGGGCCTTATGGGAAAACCTACTTCTATTATTCTACTAAAAGAACATACCAATAAAATGCTTCTAATAATGTACTGCAAAACTCATAAATCAGTGCCTTACTTGGCCCTTATCAAAAAAATCTCCTTTATGCAGTAGATGGTAATTAACATAGACATGCACAACTGGGCAAAGTGCAAAGAGTGAAGGACTTTAGAACACTCAACCCTAAATGGAATTTCTTTATCAAATCCTTGTCCTCAATGCTCAGAGGTATATGTGAAAGAGGAGGAAGAAATATTATATGATCAAGAGATAGAGACATTAGGTTGAATATACATACAGGCTCAAAGAGACTGTGAGAATGTGCACAAAATCTGCTTAGGTTGATACCAGACAAAAATCCCAGAACTGAGAAGGGGAAGGGTAAGAATATCTCAATCATAACTAAGAATCTATTTGAAACTGATAACTACAGACAAAGGAAAAAATATTTTTCCAGTACAATATCACTGAACATACTAACCACAATTAAGACCAGACCCATGTCCAGGGCAACACAAAATGAACTCTGGTATTTTTGAAGATTTTTTTTGTCTCACTTTGCTTTGTTTGTGTATTTTATTTTTGTTTCTTCTTGGTTATTTTGATTCAAATTTTAGTGTTTTGTGGGGGATTTTGTGTGTATGTGTTAGTTTGTTTGTTATTAGTGGTTTTGTTTGTTATTTTTTTAAAGAGAGAGAAAGAGTGCATAACATTGGGTAGGTAGGGAAGTGGGACAGATCCAGGAGTAATTGGGGGAAGGGAAAACCATGATTAAAATATATTCTATAATTTTTTTAAATATTAAAAAAGTTAGAAAACAGGCAAAGAAGGTCAATGAATACAGTGACATGTGGACTGGAGGAAGGAAATGCTTTTCCTTCTAGTTTTTTTTTATAATTTATTTTTTATTTCTTCAAGTTACATCTCAATCACAATCCCCTCCCTACTTCCCCATCCAGTCCCACCCTCCCACCCTCTTCCCCCTCAACACCCCCATCCCCACCCTCTTCCTCCTTTTTTTTTTTATAAGTTTAAGGTATATCTTTTCCCCCCAATAGCTCCCCCTTTCAGTCCAACAAATGGTTCTTTCTCTTATAACAATAAATACAATACAAAAACAACAGAAATAAATAGGCCACAATTATGAGAGTTATATGGCTTAGCATACATTCCCATTGTCCAGGCCATATGTATTTGGCGCCTGACTTTAATATTCCACTATCTAACCATCTCCATGAGTTTAAAGTTCTATATCTAACTCAGCTATCATACTAACTTGCCTCACAATTTTAAAAACATCTTCTTAGATCCAGAACACCCTCTTGATTCTTAAACAACTCAAAATTTAACTATGAGACTCTAGCTATTATTCAACCACCTCAGAGACCTGAGAGGGATAAACATATCTGATTATATAGAAAGTGGAGGGCCCACAGCTTCCAAAACTAAGAAATGACATACCAGTGGCTGCCTGGACAGTTCCCATTTTCTCTCCATACATTACAGCATCAATCTTCAGCCGTTTGGCTCCGTTTCTCTGACAGACATTGACTGTAGAGCAGGAATTATGAAGGAATTGCCTACCCTGTCTTGGCAGAGCTAGGCTGTCGACTTCCCTGCTTCCAAGGTTTGTCCGTTTTGGACAGCATTCTGTCTACAGTTGAAGCAAGGGGTTTTTCTTGCCAAGAGATAGGCTTGCCACTAATTCAACCATCTCCCACTGGAGATTCTTAGATGCTCATTTTCTACTCGGAGTAGAATAGGGGGTGCTGTCAGGAGCTGACATGTCTCGATATCACAAAATCTAAAGTTAAGAAAACATCTTTAAATGCCATATTCTGTAGATCTCTTGAGGTTTTTGAAGACGCCCAATCTATCTCTTGTATTAGGATAAGCAAATGTTGCTTGTCTCTTAGCAACTTGATGTCTGATTAGCTTAGAAAATAACTATAATAGGCTGTCGTAGTACCTAACACAATGACAGGTTTGCATGACTATTAGTTTGCATTTCTTAATTATCCTAAACAGTTTATGACAATTGGTAGCAAAAGGCTGAAACTTCACATTTCCTTTTTTTTTTTTTTACCCCCTAACCCTTCCATCCCACTCCTCTGGAGTGGAGTGTCCCTACATAACAGTCCCTCACCCCAGTTCAGAGGTCATATGAGGGCCAAGAGCCTCCTCATACACTGGGGCCTACAAAGCAGTACCACCAGTGAAAAGTGTCTCATTGCCAGGGAGAGAGAACTAAAAAACAAACAACCAAATAAACAAACAAATAAAAAAATAAAAATAAATAAATAAAAAGTCTATGTCCATGTTCCCTTTGATGTGTTGGTTGTAGTATCGATATCCTGTACTATATAGCTAAAATCCTACTATAAGTGAATAGATTTCATGTGCACCCTTCTGAGTCTGGGTTAGCTCACTCAGGATGAGCTTCTCTAGTTCCATCCATTTGGCTGCAAATTGCATAATTTAGTTGCAACAAAAGTTCACAGTCAGGAGAAAGACCCAACCCAGGAAGAAAAACAATTAGATCCTAGGGATCAGAACGCTGGGGACCACAGAAAAATTAGTTATGCACGGAGCTAGGATGTTAAGAGGGCCAGAAGACAGGACAGAGCAATGAGCAAAACTAGACTAAGATCCTAATCTAATCTAAAGGGCTTGGCTTGCCCTGCTTAGACCCTGTCCTGTGAATTTACAATTCATTCAAAGTTTGGTGGTAGTCCAGGTCTTTATTCAGGAATCAAATGATTCAACTCTAATGGTAGTGATCTTTTTGGCACTAGACTTCTCTTAGTCATTGGCTAATAAAGGACTCCTTTTTTTGTTTTGAATGTTTGTTTATTACTTTAAGTTACATCTCCATCACAGTGCCCTCTTTCGACCCCTCTACCCCCTCTCCCTTCTGTCCTACTCCGGAGTATACTAAGATCTGTAACTTTCCCACATAGATTATTTCACATCACCATGAAAAGCCAATTTATTTCCCTTTAGGCAAAGCAATTGTCCATTGTTACACTCATAATGGTGAAATGGAAACTTTAATAACATTCTTAACCAGAATTCTTTTAAGGAGTTTCTTCTGATGTCAAAGCCAACAAGTCATCTGTGAAACCTCAGCCAGGCAAAGAGCTGCTTTGATTGCTGTTTCAATAATTATGATCCTCCACTAATATACTAGGTACTCTGCCAGCTAACCGAGACATCATTCATCATGTTATAAAGGCATGAATCCAAACAATAAGTGTAGGACCCTTGTAGCCAAATCACATCAAAACTATCACCTTGGGTTTTTACCACATCAAAACACTATTTCCTGTACCTACAAAATACTTGACTTTACCAAATACATTCATTTTTCCCATTAGTTCTGAAAGTCGGTTGATTCAAACATGAATTCAGAATGTAAGTTAAGAGTCTCATTGAAAAATCATCTAAAGAAAGTGTGTATGAAAGGCATAATTCCTCTTAAGGCAACCTGCTTTCTAGCTATAAGCTTATGAATCAGAACAATATGTGTGCTCCTAAAGCTCAATAGAGGACCAGGCACAAGATGGTCATTCTCATGCCAAAGTGATAAATAGGAAGAGTAAAATAACCAGTACCAAACAAACTAAAACCCTAATATTAAATTCGAGGCTTATGAATAAACTCCTTTGTCTCTATGTACAGCCCTCTGGACATACCAGATGTGGGATTGGGCCCTCAAGACTTCAGGCAGCTTCAGTGCAAGGTCTTGTTTGGTATCCTTGCATGTGTTAAATTCATGAGACAGTTGTTCTCCCAGAATGTCAGTGCATATGCCACTACAATTCTGATATGTCAGCATGGTCCCAATTCCTTGGATCTGGTAGCTTTGTTCTAGTCTCTTTGTGGTATTTGCTGTACCACAAAGATTTTCAATACCTAGATGGAATTATACATGGGCTGAAATGTGCCTGTATAAACAGAACAAGGTGAGCACTGTAACACTGTCTAGGCCCTCAGAAGAGTGACCAGAACTGCACCTTGGCCCACTACAATTCTGTCAAGGGTGGCCAAGTAGTACTGTGCTGAATGGATACAGCCAAGTCCTGATGCAGCATTGGCAGCAAAATCCAGAGTGTCATGGGAACTCTGCTCACAAAGACCTGGCATGTGAGACATGTGGTAGAAGCAGTGGCTCCAAGGATCTCCAAATTGCCATTGGCATTAGTCTCTTACAGTCCTGATAGATGATATGTTGCTTCCTTTTTGTCCATACTAATCTTGTCAAATGATCCTTGTCGGTATCCCTAGTACCTTGTAAACGGGATTAGCACCATCACATGAAATTCTAAGTATATCTCATGGCCTTGCCATTTTTTTTGGGGGGGAGGTAAAAGATCTAATGCTTTCTACATGTCAAACCTGAGCCTCTTTTTCCATTTAGTGGCTCTTGTGTCAATAAACTGATTCTTACATGCTTTATCACTGTGAGTCTGTATGAGGAAGGACAAAATTCTTTTCTTTTTCTCTTCTTCGTTGTTCTCTCTGAGGAAATGGTGCACATGATAGAAGGTCAGGATCTGAGCAAGGTGTCCAAAGCTTGCATTTGGCAAGATGCTCTAGAGTGTACTAGAAAGTCTCTACTGACACTGTTTGATGGAGATGTTTGATGAACTGTATTTCACAGACATCTCCTTTCCTGTAGAGGTTGCACATTTATCTCTATTTGTGAGTTGCAATGACTTCAGTAATTCATTCTTCAGCTCCCCTTTTCCAGGTAAAATCATGAGTATTTGCCATCCTAAGATTCCTGCTTTCTATAGGACTTAAATGACACATAGACAGCACTAGGGTATCTTTATTCTTTCAGATTCCAGGAAGTGGCAACACATAGGGTATCCTAGCCTCTGATCTTGACTGAAGTCTTTCATTCTCAGGCTTTCACACTCTGCTAAGCCTCAGTATGAGCTACCTCAGTTAACATAAGAAGGAAATATAGATCATTCTCTTCCTTCCATGGAGCAAAATGTCTGGTAGGTAAATGACCACATAGAGGTAGTTGAGGTAGTATGGATATTGAAGAGACTTGAAGACATTTTTTGGACATACAACAGACAGACTCTATAACTAACCACTCTTTGGAGAAGATTTAGCTTATGATTCAATAATTCGAAATGTTCAGATTTTGACTTGTGTCACATCAGAACCATAACTTCTTGATTGTAAGAACCAGAAGAGTCAAGGACATTGAGAACACAGCCCACAGAATCAACCTAGTAGGGCTAAGTAGGGGCTCACAGAAACCAAAAAAACAAACACATCCTGCATGGGTCTGAGCTAAGTCCTCTGTATATATCCTATAGTTGTATAGCTTGGTGTTCTTGTGGGACTCCCAACAATGCAACTTATTGGGCAAGTGAGAGTATCATCAAAGGAGCCTGAAAAAAGGCCAGAATTCTCTTGCCACCAATGTACTAAGTCCTTCCAGGGGAGACAGGGGTGCTGATGACTGGCAGCATATCCAACATCTAGCTCGGCCTGAATCTGTTCCACCCTCATCTTGCAAAACAGTCATGGAAGATAAGATTAGTACTCTCATTAAAGCAACTGGTGTTACTGGAACCTTTCTGGCCTATCTTGTTTGCCAAGGCCCTGGCCACTGTCCACATAAGGAGTCTCATTTGCAGTGTAGGAACTGGTAGATCTACTCCAGCAGCTAGAACCACAGCAGCGGGTGTTCTTGACTACTGCTACTGCCTCAGTTGCCAAGAATGTGGAAGCAAAGAGTCTTAGAGTCTGAAGATGACATGGGCTTTGGTCTTTTTTATTAACCCTCTTTTGTTAACATGTTAAATAAAATGCTAATCCTTAGAAAAACGGGGTGGGGGAGAAAGGGACAGGGCAAAGGAGGGAGGGAGAGAGGCAGATTTAAGAAAGAAACTAAAGAGCAAACTCTAACAAAGGATCTGTTAACTATCTAAAGCTAATGAGAACAAGAAGTAATTGAAGTGTGTCCTTAAAATTAGTAATATAATTTAAATTATATACCTTGAGAAAAAATAGTAAAATATATTTTCCTTTTGTAAAACAAACTGTAGTAAAGTATGCCTAGTGATGTTGATGGGGGAAAGTTATTGCATTTAAAATTGCTCATTTTTTCTTAGTAATTTAATTTTTTTGTAATTAAAACATAATTACATCATTTCTCCCCTTCCCTTTCCACCTTCTTAGACTTCCCAGGTCCTCTCCCTCAACCCCACCCACATCCCACCATTTACTCTCAAATTCATGGCCTTCTTCCTTTGATTATTATTGTTACATATATACATAAATATGTACATATGACCTACTGAGTTCACTTAGTATTGCATAAACTTGAGGATCATCCTTGTGGAAGACTAATTCTCCCTATCTCAGCACTCATTAGTCAACTCTAGTTCTGTGTCCACAGTTGAGACTCAGGCATGATTTCCCCATTCCATATAAGAATTTCTATTACTGTTGTCACTGTTCAGGTGATGTCTAATCAACCAAGTTGTTGCAGTATTATGAGTGTACCTTCCCCAACCTTTTTAGGAAACATAATCTCTCAGTAGACTTCCTAGTCCTCTGTCTCTTACAATTTTTTCACATACTATTCTGGGTTGTTCCCTGAGCCGTAGGTGCAGGAGTTGTGTTGTAGATCTATTGCTAATCCTGAGATTCTCACACACATGAACACACACACACACACACACACACACACACACACACACACACACACA
>CAJQZJ010012348.1:339726-367533 GCA_907164525.1 Lophiomys imhausi | reverse complement strand
CACACACACACACACACACACACACACACACACACACACACACACACGGGATCTAGTCCTCTATTGGACAAATTAAAGCAAGCTATATAGCTGTATTTGAGTATACTCTAGGCTGTTCAGCCAACTTTCCCCCTAAATTGAGGTTTTTAAAAGCATCTTCCACTGGATTCTTGAAGTTCTTTTTATAAGGAAGATAATAAAGTGTTCACAGGATATGACAGAGTTGGTGGGTTTTGATTGTTAAATGGATACAATGAAAAGAGGAAGTACAAAGGCAAGGATATGCATCAGCTGAATGGGGGTTACAAGCAGTAAAAAAAGGCAAAGATATACATCAGAGAATGCAAGTTACAAGCAGTCCATCAGACTGGGAACTTATTCTTCATTGCAAATAGAAACCTTAATTAGCAAATACTTGACACAGGACAAATGGACTTATTTTTTAGCTAGATTTTAGCACCAAGCAAACTATTTTAACTATGAACAGAACTCTCATCCTGCAAGGTATGTTCTCTGTTTTGGTCTTATTTCAACCAGTAAGGCATTTGTTTCAACCTTGGTTTTACAGTATTCATTGTGGCTGGGCACAGCATAATTGTTATTCCCTGCATGTTGACCAGAAATGGTTTTCTGTGATGGCCTCCATCTGATGAAAGAAGGTGGCTTGAAGGAGTCCAGTATGGGAAACATTCTACCTTGTCTCACCCTAAAACTTAAAATATAAAGAGAGGTTTTTATTCAAATCAAAATCTTTAAAAATCACTAAAACAAATGCTAAGTTTCCTAATAAAGGAAAGTTAAAAGAAAATAAACTCCATACCTTTGGTGGACTGATATTACTTTAATTAATTAAACTTAGAAGTTAAGCTTTGTGCTGAAATATCTTTGTACAAAGTATTGAAGGCTGATATTTCAGTATTTTCTGATCTAGGTCTTAAGACTTGACTAAAACTTCAAATATTTAAAGTGAAGCTTTGTGAGATACAATTCACAAACCATACAACCAACACTCTAAAATCCAATGCTTTATATTTTATGTTTCCATTCTTTTATTGATGAGTATTTTCTGGCTGAATTGTTTACTGCTTGTAGGAACATTTGTGTACAAGTTTTATAGAGGCACATTTGTATTTTTCTTGGATATACATGCACTTGGAAATGTAACTCTTGAGCCATATCTTTTGAAAAGCTAACAATTTGTTTCCTCAAGCAACTATAGTGTTCTATACCCCTAACTGCAGTGTAGGAGAGCTTAATAATTTTTCTTCCTAATCAAAATTTACTGAATTCTAGCCATCCCACTGGGGTTGTAGTAAACTTATATGTGTTTCAATTTCTATTTCTTAAATGATTACTGATGTTGAGTATAGTTTTTCATGTTTCATTGCTCCTTGTATATTTCCAGAGAACTTTCTATTTAGATTCACTATCTTGATAGCCCAGGGTAGCCTTGAACTTGCCATCTTTTTGTCTCAACCTCCTGAGCTATGAGATTACGGGCAAATATCACAGACCCTAAATAATTCCTTTATCTATTTTAAATGATATTGTCTCTTTATTATTTAGTTGTAAGATTTTTTTTATATTATGTGTCATATTCTCTCAGCTAATGTATAACTTGCAAGTATTTTCTCCCACTCTATGGTTGTCTTTTCATATTTTTTGCATTGTTTTGTGCCCACTTTAATTTTTTAATTCAATTTAATTTAATTTCAATTTTCATTTTGCATTCCAATCATAGTCCCCTCTTTACCCTCCTCTGAGTCCTGCCCTCCTGCCTCCTTCGCCTAGTCCCCCTCCCTTTCGCCACAGGGTTAGGGTTAGGGTCTTTTCAATTTTTGATAATATACATTGTAACATTTTAATTTAACTATTTGTTATTTTACATTTTTTTCTTGAAAATGTTTAATATGAAAATTCTAAACACAAGGGAACAGAACCTAACTTATAATTTATAATTCTTATTTAAAATTCTTATTATCCTAATTTATAATTCTTATTTATCTTCCTTCTCTTTCTATGACACTTTAATTTTAATTTTGCTTTGATTATTCCTCAAGTATATCTTTCTACATCAAAAATATTATATGAAATGGAAAAATCATAATTATATATACTGATTATATACCATGTGGTATTTTGATATACACAAATAATGTAATAATTGAACCAAGCTAATTGGTGTAATCATCACAGTTTTTTAAGGCGAAATTCTTGAAATTTAGCTTTAGATTTTTTGAGATCTATAATACCTGCTCTTGACTATAGTCAATGTTCTATGGAGTACATCTCAAAATCCAGTTCTCTGTTCAAAAGAAACTGCACCCTTTTGCTAAGGACTCCTCATTCTTGCTTTAGCACTCATTCCACATCAAATCTCTTGGAACTACCATATTACTGTTTATTTAGAAATAATTCACAGATAAATTTAACTGTTTCATATTTTACAGATATGTGATATTATGTGTTTGTGATTCTGAACCTGTCTTACTTTACTTAGCATCATATCTTCTGTGCTCATCTATGTTGTCAAAATGATAAAACACCATTCTTTTAAAAACTGAATAGTATTCCACGGGTGAGTGGGTGTGTGTGTGTATTCCTTGTCCATTTGTCCACTGGTGGCTATTTTAATTAGTGCTGCCTTGAGAGGATAGAGCTAGAACTTGACCATATTGACTTAGTTACATTGTATAGAGCGCTAAAAGTGGGATTGCTCAAACATAGTTCTAGTCTTAGTGTTTTAAGGAATTTCATACCATCTTTAATAATTATTTTCCACGGATGTCCTTATTTACACTGTTAAAATTGAACAAAGATTGACCTATTCTCACCATCTTTGCCAACAGTTAATATTACAAGCTGAAGTTCCTAGTTTAAAGGTCTACAGGCTGATCAACTGCTTAGAATTTCATTTATTTTGGAGAATTGGAATGCAGTTGATCCAAAGTAAAACTATTGCATATTTTAACACTTAGAGTAATTCATAACCTGACTTTGTGTCTGACCTAATATCCTTGGGAATATTGTGAATGTATCGTGACATGTATTCACTTACCAGGACAATAGTTTCATCCTTCCAAAAGATAAGAATGTCATCAGACAGCACTTGGAATCTAGAGCAGAGATTTCCCACATTTCCTGACTCATCTTTCAAACAATGTGCGTTAAAAATACCTTTAGTTATGATTTTCTATTGATCTGAATTTTGAATATATCATGAACTCTTATCTACATTATGGCCTTTTTTTTTTCTAATTATTTCTTTTATTTTTGTGTTATAATACAATTATATCCACACTTTCTATTCTCCCAAACCTCTCAGGTACCCTTCCTTGCTCTATTTGAAATTCATGAACTCTGTTGGGAGTCAGATGTACTCAAGACTTTTTCAGAGGCTCTAATGACAGAACAAAGGGGATATTCACTCTGAGTCTTTGTCCAGGATCAGACTTCACAAGATCCAGTCTGAGGCTGTAAGGAGGTCCTTGACAGAGTTAAGGTTTTGGTTCCTGGGAACCAAGTTTCTCCCTTTAAGGACTGTGATTATCACCCCTAAGGCAACTATGTCTGTGTCTGTGTTCTCTTTGCCAATACTAGCTGATTTAGCTCTCTGTTGACCTTGGATCATTTTCTCTCTGCTAACAGTATATAAGACATTGCACTTAAACTAGATTGGCATATGACAGTTTGTGAAAGACTTCCCAAAACAAGTTTTTCTGTCTTCTCTTCTCCTGGCTATCTTCCAAGTAGAAACCTATGAGTGAAGAATGACCTGCTGTTCCAGATCAGGTCTCTTTTTTTATTAACTGTTTTACATAAATATATGCATATGCATCTATATTCTTAATTATATAAATACAACCTCAGTGTGAATAATGTTACTTTGATGTTGATTTTCAGGGATGAACATTTGATATTGAACAAGTAACTGATGTGTATTTCTCTGGGGAAGACTATTTTTCCAACTCTCAGTATTCTTTAATACCATCTAGTTCTTTGTGTAGGTTTGAAGGTCTTTCTCCTATCTATGTTAGCATGTCTGTTATTGTACTTGTTCAGGCTATGTTTAAGCAGTCATGTTCATGAGATTTGATGGATGAAGACTGTGACATTACTAAGAGATACAATCTCACAGTAAATTTCTTAATTCTCTGTCTCTTATAATCTTATCAGCCCCTCTTAACACAATGCTCTTTGAGCTTTAGGCTTTTGAGTTGAATTGTATATGTATCCATTGGTACTAGGCTTCACAACTCTGTACTTTCATCATTGTGGTTTTCTATAACGGTCTCTGTATTTCTGTTGTAAAAGTACTTTTCTAATTCACAGATATGTGGTGGAAATTCTGATTTCTTTAAAAATATGGTTGTTTTGAATGAATGTGTTTTTTGTTTTGGTCTCAAGTATGAGATATGGAGGTACTTTGTCCACTGCTGAAAAACAGACTTGTGAGAGAGGCATTAAAAACATCCTGATGGAAGTGCATGTGATGTTTTGCCAACCAGAAACTGTCACATGTGCAAACATGTATTTTGCGGGAAAACATCCTTTGATGGACAGATTCCTAGTAGAGCATGTGATTATGCTCAACAGGAAGTACCTCATGTAGACGATGTGAGGTTGGACAATTAGAAAATATCCTTGTGTGAGTTTTGAAGGAGTATAAATAAAAGCCCCAGAATCATAGGAGGACTTCTGCTTGGCATCACTTCTCATCGTTTTTGATGAGATATTTCATTTCACTTCAAAATACTCCAGACTATACTTCGAGACTTAAGGCTGCCTTTGCTGCTGAAGATCACAGCCCCATGACCTCAAACAGGGGTGCAGCAATTGTTGTTGCTACTAATACCGGAGTCGCTGCCGATTCTAAAGACAGTAGCCACTGCCACTACTCTCACAGCTGCTCATTGCTGTGTTCCCATTGCAGCTTATACCTGTTCCTGTGTATGCTGTTTTGGCTGGAGTCCTGACAGATTTCCCCAAGGACCTACATCTGAAGATGTCTACAATTTCTTTCTCTACTAACCTTTTTCCTCCTGTACCTTGGATCAATGGGTTGGAAGCTTGATAGAGATAGTAATACAACAGTAAATAAATGTTTTAAAAGTACATGTTCACAGATAATTTCTCAGCCATGTTCATAGCTGCTTTATTCATAATAGCAAGGAAATGTGCATAACCTAAATGTCCTTCAACTGATGAATAGATAATAAAAATATGGTACATATATACTATAAAATACTACTTAGCTATAAAGAAAATTGATTTCAAGAACTTTGCAGGCAAATGGAAATAACTAGAAAAAAAATCCCATTGAATAGGGTAACCTAGAAACAGAAAGAAAACTGTCACATGGTCTTTCCCATGTAATGATCTTAGTTCCAAAACTTCAGGTGTGAGTACATATCCTAGAATAACTGCAGATACAAGGAAAGTAAAAAAGCACCATGATTGGGGTAGAGAATGTGGGAACAAGAGACAGGCATAGCAGTGTATAAGTAATATAGTGGGAGAAAGGGGATGGGGTTCAAATTATGGAGGGAGGCAAATATAGAAGAAAGAGAGGAAAGTAAAATAGCAGTAACATTGTTTTTAAAAGTCCTAAAAATTCATACTATTAGCTATCTACTAAAGAAAAGAGCAACATACATGTAAATCTGTGTATAAATATACCCATATAGTTTAAGTGAAATTTTCCTATCTAGAATAAAAATACTTCTTCCCAGAGCTTAAGACAATCTTACAAAGACCCCAACAGCAGGCCTGAGAGATCATCTTTTAGGTTGTGGATCAGCATTTTCCAAGGCACCTAAAACATTATAGACTATTGCTATTGGCCTTGCTTAACCCTCAGAGGTAGAAGATAAGCTTCTATTGCTCAAGACACAATGCATTTCAGACACAGGGACCAGAAGATCTCAGCTGGAAGTGAACTAAAAGCATCCTTCCAGAGGACTAGATTCCATGGTACCAAAAGTCACTACGAAAGCTTCTAAAGAAGGGAAGAAAACAACAGTCCTCCCAATGTATGATCCCTATGAAGGACAGCAGTAAGCATCATGGCTTAGTAATCCTAACAGTACAATAGTGGCATGAATAGCATGGTAGAAGCCAACTGCTCTCATTGGACTTAAGGCCCGCTCAACAAGAGCGAAATTGTGGTTGGAACTGGAAACCTCGTGAACTATCCAGAACTTATGAAGTCATTGATCTTGCAAGAGAATCAGTAACCTTCACTTTACTAAACCAACATAATCCCTAAGTACATTCTGAATATTTATTCTTTTATATTTTAACCCCATATCATGACATTTTATTTGATGCAACTTTCTTTTTGTTCACAGGTTATGGGTCAACCACTTTTGATTTCATTTGAAGCTTGAAATAAAATGTCTTTTATTCCATTTGAGGTAAGGGTTTTGTTTTTTGTAAGTATTTTATACAAAAGTATAAGGCTAGATGGATCATCCACTTTTACCAATAAGCAGTCTTGATTGGAACAAGTTAGTCGCATGGGCTTTTTGCACCCAAACATCTGTGTTGCTTCCTTGGCTGTATGTGGGTGAGTTTTTCCATGGGAGACAGAATCCCATGTGATGGGGAGATGTTATGCATTCAAAATGTTAATTAAACTGCTCCCATAAGCCTGCTTGATGTACACCAAGTGATGCTGCATTACCTTTCTTGTTAACTATTGTCTCTGATTAGTTAAATAAATGCTGAGGCCTGAAATTGGGCAAATACAGAAGTAGGTGGAAGTAAGGTGTTGGAGCTTCTGAAGCAGAGAGGTTTATGGGTAGAAGAAGCTTCCAGAAGAAGAGAAGAAGCAAAGAGTAGGAAGGATGCATGCTATGGGTTAGAAAAAAGAACCTCATTCCATGTGCCTGGAGCACTGGCATAGTTTGGAGAATAACAGTCCAAGGGGACCTATGTATATAAGAGGTCATATTTGGGGAATAGAATTATTAGCTAGCTTAGATGGGCCAAGATATCTCAATCCAGACTAGATATGTTAATATCCATGAGGTGTCTGTGTGTTTATTTATAATGTCAGGTTAAGTATTAACACTGCAGACCAATTAAGTATAGTTTAAATATAGGAAAATAATTTAATTAAGTACTTCTACACCCACAGTCTATGTTTATAGGTTTATAAAGAGTTGTATGTTTGTATATTCTCTCAGTTTGGGTTTTTTATGTTTACTTATTACCTCAAGTTACATCTCTATCACAGGCCCCTCCCTATACCCCTCCCATCCTCTCCCCCTTCTCTCGGAACTACTAATTCTTTTTTTGAATAATTTGGCCACAATTTTGAAAATAATAAGGTATAACATACATTCCCTCTGTCGGAAGTGGGGTTGGTGAAGATCTTTTCCCAATCTGTAGGTTGCCATTTTGTACTAATGACAGTGTCCTTTGCCTTACAGAAGCTTTTCAGTTTCATGAGTCCCATTTATTGAATGTTTGTCTTAGAACCTGAGCTATTGGTATTCTGTTCAGGAAGTTTTTTTTTCCTGTGCCAATGAGTTCAAGGCCTTTCCCCATTTTCTCTTGTATTAGATTTAGTGTGTCAGGTTTTATGTTAAGGTCTTTGATCCACTTGGACTTAAGTTTTGTGCAAAGTGATAAGTATGGGTCTAATTGCATTCTTTTACATGTCAACATCCAGTTAGAACAGCAACATTTGTTGAAGATGCTGTCCTTCTTCCATTGTATGGTTTTGGCTTCTTTGTCAAAAATTAAGTAACCATAGGTATGTGCTTCAATTCAATTCCATTGATCCACTGGTCTGTTTCTATACCAGTACCATGCTGTTTTTTATTACTATTGCTTTGTAGCATAGCTTGAAATCTGGGAAGGTGATACCGCCAGATGTTTTTGTTGTTGTTGTTGTTGTTGTTGTTGTTGTTGTTGTTGTACAAGGTTGATTTAGCTATTCTGGGTTTTTTGTTATTCCATATGAAGTTGAGAATTTTTAGAAATTAAACACCAAGAAACCAAATAATCCAATCAAAAACTGGGAGACAGAGCTAAACCAAGAATTCACAAAGGAAAAATCTCTAATGGCAGTGAAACATTTGAAGAAATGCTCAACATTCTTAATCATCAGAGAAATGCAACTCAAGACAACTCAGATTCCATCTCACACCTGTCAGAATGGCTAAGATCGAAAACTCAAATGACAGCACATGCTGGCGAGGTTGTGAAGAAAGGGGAACACTCCTCCATTGCTGATGGGAGTGCAAACTTGTACAACCAGTATGGAAATCAGTCCGGAGATATCTTAGATAACTTGCAATAGCTCTACCTCAAGACACAGGCATACAACTTCTGGGTATCCACCCAAACCATTTCTCACCAAACCACAAGGACATATCCTCATCTATGTTCATAGCAGCCTTATTTGTAATAGCTAGAAACTGGAAACAAACCAGATGTCCCTCAACCGAGGAATGAATTAAAAAAAAGTGGTACATCTACACAATGGAACACTACTCAGCTATCAGAAACAAGGAAATCGTGTAATTCGTAGCCAAATGGATGGAACTAGAAAAGTTCATCCTGAGTGAGCTAACCCAGACTCAGAAAGATGCACATGGCATCTACTCACTTATAATTGGATTTTAACCAAATAGTACAGGTTAACTATCCTGCAATCAACAAACCAAAAGATCAGGAACATAGAATTTGTTACCTATTAATAGGATAATTTGCCCTAGGGGTGCTTCCATGTAAACCCCCAGTGTAAGAGGAAGCCTTTAGCCCTCATATGACTGCTGAACTAAGAGGGGCTGATATATAAGGACACTCCACATTGGAGGAGTGTGATGGGTGGAAGAGGTAGGAGAGGGTGAGAGGGTGGAACTGGGAGGGGTGGAAGGAGGGCTCTGTGATTGAGATGTAACTTGAAGTAATAAATACACTAAAAAGCATACATTCCCAATGTCAAGTCCATACATATTTGGCAACTGATATTAATGTTTTATTATCTGTCTGTCTCCATGAGTTTAAAGTTCTGTACCTAACTCAGTTTCCATCCTAACTTGCATTACCAACTTAAAAACATCTTCTTAGACCTAGAACATTCTTTTAATTCCTAAACAACTTAAAATTTAACTGTGAGACTATAACTATCTAGTCTTCAACCACATCAGAGACCTGAGAAGGATAAATATAACTGATTGTACACGAAGTGCAGAGCCAGAAGCTTCCAAAACTAAGACGTGACAGACAACTGGTTGCCTGTACAGCCCCCAGTTTCTCTCCATACATTGGAGCATCTATCTTCAGCCTCTTGGCCCAGTATCTCTGGCAGACATTAATTGTAAAGTAGGAAGTATGAAGGACTTACCTACCCTGTCTTGGCAGAGCTAGGCTGTTGGCTTACCTGCTTCCAAGTTTTGTCCTAAACAGACAGCATTATGTCTATAGTTGAAGCAAGGAATTTTTCTTGCCCAGTGACAAGCTTCCCATTAATGCAACCATCTCCAATTGGAGATTCTTCGATGTTCATCCTCCACTTGAAGTAGAATGGAGGGTGCTGTCAGAAGCTGACATGTCTCAGTATCAACAAATATTAAGTTAAGGAACCTTCTTTGAATGCCAAATTCTATAGATCTCTTGAGGTTTGTGAAGACCACCTATGTCTGTATATTTGGATAATCAAATGTTGCTTGTCTCTTAGCAACTTAATTTATCGAGAAAAGATCTGTGATAAACTATGCTAATACCTAACCAAATGGCATGTTTGAATGACTATTAGTTTTCATCTCTTAATCATCCCAAACAGCTTGTGACAGTTGCTGTCAATGGGCCAAACTTCACATTGCATTTTTAAACATTACCTAGACACAATACCTTAAAAAGAGTTAATGTTAATTTTGTATCAATATACAAAGTTCAATACTGATATAGCCAAATATAATCTTAATTTTGTATCAATATAGAAAGATATAAGAGCATATTCAATAATCTGTCCCTTTTCTTTATAATCCCTATATTATGTCTATATCCCAATTTTTAAAAGTCCTTTTTCCCCCCTAAGTAGGAGAGAGGGAAGGATAGAGAAAAGAAAAAGAGAGAAATCCCTGGTTCTAACCTCCAAAATCTATTTAATGATACCACTTAACAACTTGTAACCAATCCTCCTAAATAACAACAAACATCTATAACCCAACAAATGACTAAAGGGGGAGAAAAATCATCCAACCCACATTGCTCTCTTAAAATTACTTCCTTCTGATTTGGGACATTGGAAACCTGTTTGGGGTCCAAATAAGAATGGAAAAATGGTTAAGCAAGTTGTTAATAGGAACATTTGATGTTCATTCTTTTTGTGTGTGCGTGTGTGCTCAGCTATTTAAGTGTCCTAAGAAGTTTGTAGTCAGAGGCTGTACTTCAGGGTTTTACTGAAGTTCTGGCTGGACCCGGACTAAGTGGGGCTGAACCATCTTAGTTAGCCATTTTGAGTTGCTCTTGTTGTAGATATTTTTTTTTTTTGAGGAAACAGCTATTGAGAAGTCTGCAGTCTGGATCATCTGGGCTACTTGTCTTCTTTGGTAACTGGTCCCTTTTTTTTCAGAGTTTCAGTTGTCCAGTTGTCCCTGTACTCCTTAGATGGATGCTTTTAATTCCTGGAAAGATAAGAACAGAGACCTGTCCTAAACCTAATACTGTGGAACTACTTTTTTGGCAGGTAATATCTTTCCTAGAGAAAATTGTTTTTTTGTTTTTTTTTTGTTTTTTTTTTTTGACAATATAAAAAGTATTATCAGGGGATCCAAGATGGCAGCATACTGCACGGACGCATTTTGAATTCGGGGAAAACAGCTATAAAGCCACCGAGTTATAAGACACTGAGCAACAATCTGAATGAACCAAACCTGCTGGGTTTCACCCAGTGACCCAGGGACCATTAAAAGTCCCTGGGCAGGACTCTCCTCCCCTCTCTTGGACACTCAGCAAAACAGGAACCATGTAAGTCGCTAAATCTGAGAATCCAAATCATCACCAGGAGAGGGAAAGGGTAAGAGCCACTCAAATACCTGGCATGCAGCTCTGAACCCCAGACGGGGTTACTCACCAGCCTCCTGGGCCCCCAGACCCTACACAGGCTTTCCGGCTATTTAGCAAAGGGTTGTGGAGATGTAGGAGCGGGATGCACTCTTAGCAGAGCCACAGCACGATATGAACAGACAGACAGCACAGTGGCTGGCAGGTCCAAACCTTCATTTTAGAAAGTGCAAGCATATTTCTGCTTCCCCAAAGGGGTGTTGGACATATATACGGGCCCTTCTATTGGATTTGTGGTCACTGGGAAAAACACTGTAGCTTAACTGAGCAGTGGGATACACTTCTGGCAGCAGGTTACACTGCAGCTCCACTGCAGTGTACCAGAACTTGGAAGACAGTGGCCCCAATTGCCAGTATCCAAAGTCAGCTCCATACAGACATAGGTGGAGTGCTGAGGGTGGCAGAAAGGCAGGTGGCTGGGTTGGAAGGCAGATTTGTTCTCCACAGGGTCCAAGCCCTGGGCAAATTTTGGGGTTAATATTAGACTCTTTTGCTAGTGCTGACCCTTCCGGTGGGAAACCAGAGCTTAAACATATACATTTCCACACCTGGAACAGTGATTTTGGCTTGGGGTCACTGCTGAGTGACTTACCATTCAGGACTCCAGTGGGCAGTCTCAACCCCCAAACATGGGACCTCCAGAGTCCACAGCATCTGTGCCTGGACACACAGGACCATACCAGCAGAGCTGCTACAGGCTGAATACACAATGTGCAACATAGAGAGCTCTGACTTGTGACCAGTGAAATAATCCTGGGCCATTCCTCATTGCCTGGGAGTAGGCTGCACCAGCTCTCAGTGTTTCTGGCTATTAGATGCACATTGGCCCAGAGGACCCCCTAAGAGCATCTGGGAAGGGCTACAATCACAGTCTCCCATGTAAGCTGCAGGGGAGTTACAGCCCCACCCAACAGTCTGCGGCCTGCCAACCTGCACTGCCATCTATACAAAAACCAGTTGGATCCCAGGAACCTAAGGAACACGTCCCATCAAACCCCTCACCTGAGTCCCCAATTGGGACAAAACAGGAAGGGGTGAGCTCTGGGAGACACACTGAGAACCTCCACACAAGGCCACATTCAGCCAGTGGAAAGCCACAGACCACCAAGCGATACAACTGCTACACCAAAATGTCCCCCTTGGAACCAAACCCAGAAGACAACAGGAACAAACAGCTAAGAACAACCAAATGGCAAAAGATCAGCAAAAAAATAGAACCAACAAAAGTCAGGGGAAAATGACCCCAACAAAAAGCAATTATGATAGTACAGCAAGATCTGACCGCTTCACCACAGCTGAAACACATGAAAATGACAACAATTCTACATTCTGGAAAGTGACAGAGTCCTTTCAAGAAGAATTTAAATCTATGAAGGAATTCAAAGAGTCCACAATTTTACAATCAAAAGCAACGGAGAATACCATTAGAGAGCTCCAAGCCAAAGTGGCTCAACTTGAAAAGGAAAGAGACAAAGCAATGAAAGATTTAAAACATATGAAATATTTCCAGGCAAAGACAAACAAATTGGAGCAGAAAATGTACAAAACGAATAAAATCTTTCAAGATATGAAACTTGAAATGGAAGCAATAAAGAAAGCACAATCAGAGATAAGAGTGGAAGTGGAGAATCAAGGGAAGAGAACAGGAACTACAGACATGAGTATCAAAAATAGGATACAAGAGATGGAAGACAGGATCTCAAGCATGGAGGATTTGATGAAGGAAATCAGTACAACGCCCAAATAAAATGAGAAAGCTAAAAAAGTTCTCACCCATAACATCCCAGAAATCAAGGATCAATGAAAAGATGGAACCTAAGAATTATAGACATAGAGGAAAGAGAAGACTCCCGACTCCAAGGTCCAGGAAACATCTTCAACAAAATCATAGAAGAAAACTTCCCAACTTAAAGAAAGAGATGCCAATAAAATATTCCAAGAGGCATACAGAACTCCAAACAGATTAGATCAGAAAAGAAACCCCTCTCACCACATAATAAACTCCCTCCAAATGTACAGAACAAAGAAAGAATATTAAAAGCTGTAAGAGAAAAAGATCAAGTAATGCATAATGGCAGACCCATCAGAATTACACCTGACTTCTCCTCAGAAACTTTAAAAGCTAGAAGGGCCTGGACAGATTTCCTACAAGCCCTGAGAGGACATAGGTGCCCAGCCAGACTACTATATCCAGCAAAACTCTCTGTCAACATAGATGGAGAAAACAAAATATTCCATGACAAAATCAAATTTAAAAAAATACTACCCACAAATCTAGCCCTACAGAAGATCCTAGAAGGAAAATTCCAACCCAGAGAAGATAACTACACCCAAGAAAAGAGAGGAAACTCTATGGGGTAGATAAATTAGATTTAGAAAATATATAGGGGTTTCTAATACTGTCTCTTAATTCGGGGCATGAAGAGCATTATTAGCATGTGGACTAAAAACAGGAAACAAACAGGAGACTTAATAGACTGAAAAACAAGGTTGAAGTCAGGAAAAACAGGAAAGACTCAATAGACTAAAAAACAAGGTTGAAGTCAGGAAAACAGGAAAGACTTAATGGACTTGAAGAAACAAAGTATCTGGCCTGACATTGTTTTCAGCTGCTAAGTGGGCGGAGCCTAAATTAAGCGAAACAGAGTTCCTCCTATATAAGGACAGTGCATGGAGCCCAGAAAGAGAAGAGGCCCCTGATGCTAGAGAGCTCCAAGAGTCCTGCTGAAAAAAGGGCTGGCCATTGATGACCAGCTCTCTCCCTGAAGCAGAAAGAAGCCAGTGAGCAAAGAAAGCCTGAGCAAGACACCAAAAGGCCAAGGACTAAACCCTGTGGCTCAGTTTTGCCTAGAGGGGTTTGATCTGTCTGAACAGTGGCCTAAAGGGAACTGTTCCTGGCTTTAAAGACTCTGAAGTAGAGCAGCAGAGTTGCTGCTGCGAAGGGACTAGGGTCTCCCACAGAGAAGAAAGCATGAAGCCTTATTTAAGGTGAGACTGCAATAACCAACTTACCCTGACGAACCTGCATCTGAGAGATCCAGAAAAACGACTGCTAAGTGCGTTAAAGAATCTACAACAAAGACTGTGTTCCTGACAACTGAGGACCTTCCCCAGAGACTGTATCATTCTAAAAGGTTAGAAAAATAATTATCAATAGGTTTAGTGGATAGGTTAAAGGGGTTGTAGGAATTTATAGGATTAATAGTTAAGAAATTGTTGGTGTTTGTTATAAGTGAATTTAGTAATAAATAAATAAGTGTTAAATAATAATTTAAAAGTTCAGTTACAGGAAACAGAAAACTCCATGGCAACTAAACCAAAAGAAACACAGGACCACCACCTACACCAAAATATGGGAAATAGCAACCTCTGGACACTAATATCCATCAACATCAATGGATTCAACTCCCCAATAAAAAGACACAGGCTTACAGATTGGAACCATAAACAAGACCCATCATTTTGCTGCATACAAGAAACACAACTCAGTAACAAAGATAGACACTATCTCAGAATAAAGGGCAGAGAAAAGGTTTTCCAAGCAAATGGATCCAGGAAGCAAGCTGGAGTAGCCATCCCAATATCAAACAAAATAGACTTCCAACTGAAGTTAATGAAAAAAAAAAAAAAAACAAAGAAGGGGATTACATACTCATTAAATGAAATATTCATCAAGAGGACATCTCAATATTGAACATCTATGCTCCAAATACAAAGGCACCTACATTTGTAAAAGAAACTCTACTAAAACTTAAATCACACATTGATCCCCACACATTAGTAGTGGGAGACTTCAACACCCCACTCACAACAATGGACAGATCATGAAGACAGAAACCAAACAGAGAAATAATGTGTCTAACAGAGATTATGAACCAAATGGACCTAACATATATCTACAGAACATTTCACCCAAACACGAAAGAATACACCTCCTTCTCAGCATGGCCCAAAACCTTCTCCAAAATCGACCATCTAGTTGGACACAAAGATAGCCTCAACAGATACAAGAAAATTGAAATAACCCCTTGTATCTTATCAGACCACCATGGAATAAAGCTGGACTTCAACAACAGAAACAACAGAAAGCCTACACACACATGGAAATTGAACAACTCTTTGCTGGATGACTACTGGGTCAGGGAAGAAATAAGGAAATCAAAGACTTCTTAAAATCCAACGAAAATGAGGCACAACATACCCAAATCTATGGGACACAATGAAAGCTGTGCTACGAGGAAAGTTCATAGCACTAAGTGACTTCAAAAAGAATTTGTGACAGCTCATATTAGCGAATTAAAAGCTAAACTGGATGAATTGGAAAAAAAAAAAAGAAGCAAACACTCCCAAGAGGAGCAGAAGGCAAGAAATCATCAAACTTAGGGCTAAAATCAACAACTTAGAAACAAAATAGAATGATACAAAGAATCAATGAAACCAAGAGTTGGTTCCTCGAGAAAATCAAATACACAAATTTTAGCCAAATTAACTAAAAGACAGAAGGAAAAAAGCAAATCAACAAAATCAGAAATGAAGAGGGAGAAATAACAACAGACATTGAGGAAATTCAGCAAATATTTAGGTCCTACTTTAAAAATCTATACTTGACCAAATTTGAAAACTTAAGTGAAATGGACAATTTTCTTGATAGATTCCACCTACAAAGCTAAATCAAGATCAGGTTAACAGATTAAACAGCTCTATAATCCCTAGGGATATAGAAGCAGTGATTAAAAATCTCCCAACCAAAAAAAAAAAAAAAAAAACCCCAGGGCCAGATGTTTCAGCACAGATTTCTACCACACCTTCAAAGAAAAGCTAATACCAATACTATTCAAACTCGTTCACAAAATAGAATCAGAAAGAACATTGCCAAACTCATTCTATGAAGCCATCGTCACCCTGATACCTAAACCACAAAAAGACCCAACAAAACAATAGAACTTCAGACTAATATCCCTCATGAACATACATGCAAAAATTCTTAATGAAATACTAGCAAACTAAATCCAAGACCACATCAAAAGTATCATACACCATGATCAAGTAGGCTTCATCCCAGGAACGCAGGGATGGTTCAACATATGAAAATCCATCAATGTAATTCACCATATAAACAAGATAAGACAAAAAAGCCACATGATAATCTCGCTAGATGCGGAAAAAGCATTTGACAAAATCCAACACCCCTTCATGCTAAAAGTTCTGGAGAGAAAGGGCATACAAGGACCATACCTAGAAATAATAAAGGCAATATACAGCAAGCCAGTAGCCAACATCAAAATAAATGGAGAGAAGCTTGAAGCATTTCCTCTAAACTCAGGGACAAGACAAGGATGCCCACTTTTTCCATATCTCTTCAATAGTCTTGCAGTTCTTGCTAGAGCAATAAGACAACTAAAGGAGATCAAGGGGATAAAAATTGGAAACAAAGAAGTCAAATTATCCCTATTTGCAGTCAATATGATAGTATACATAAGTGATTCCAAAAATTCCACCAGAGAACTCTTACAGCTGATAAACACCTTCAGCAAGGTGGCTGGATACAAAATTAATTCAAAAAAAATCAGAAGCCCTTCTTTATACAACAAACAAATGGGCTGAGAAAGAAATCAGGGAAACAACGCCCTTCACAATAGCCACAAACAATATAAAATACCTGGGGGTAACTCTAACCAAGCAAGTAAAGGACTGTACAACAAGAACTTCAAGCCCCTGAAGAAAGAAATTAAAGAGGCTTTCAGAAGTTGGAAAGATCTCCCATGCTCATTGATAAGTAGGATCAACATAATAAAAATGGCCATCCTACCAAAAGCAATATACAGATTCAATGCAATTCCTATCAAAATACCAACACAATTCTTTATAGATCTGGAAAAAGTTTTTCTCAATTTCATATGGAACAACAAAAAACCCAGAATAGCTAAATCAATCTTGTCCAATGAAAAAATATCTGGAGGTATCACCGTCCCAGATTTCAAGCTGTACTACAGAGCAACAGTAATAAAAACAGCATGGTACTGGTATAGAAACAGACCAGTTGATGAATGGAATTGAATTGAAGACCCACAAATGAACCCACACACTTATGGTCACCTAATTTTTGACAAAGAAGCCAAAACCACACAATGGAAAAAGGACAGCATCTTCAACAAATGGTGCTGGTCCAACTGGATGTCTACTTGTAAAAGAATACAATTAGACCCATACTTATCACCTTGTACAAAACTTAAGTCCAAGTGGATCAAAGACCTTAACATAAGGCCAGTCACACTAAATCTATGTGAAGAGAAAGTGGGGAAAACCCTCAAAATCATTGGCATGTGTCTCCCAATTGTTGGGATTAAAGGCGTGCAGCACTACCTACCCCTGGATCTAAGTTTTTCTCTATTTGGAGCTTACTCTGTATCAGGCGAACTATGAACTGAGAGATCTGCATGTTTCTGTCTCCAGTGTGTTTGGATTAAGAGTGTATGCCTCTCAAGTGATGAGTTTGAAAGTGTGCACCATCACCACCCTGTTCTTTGTAACTATAGAAATTAAAAGATAACTAACTCTATAGTGATCCTCCTGTCTCTGCTGGAGTTAACAACATTGGCTATCCCTACCCTTCTTGAATATGTTACCTTAGCTCCAAATTACTTCAGCTATTACAGGTTGAACTGTAGTAATCCTTAATTTACTTACAACTTTTTAAGCCTCTTAACTGCCTTTTTAAAGCCAAACAATGAAAATATCCTTTATATATTGAAAACAAACTTATAAGCTGATATCCAAGATATGTGGCACCCTGCGATCTAACTTTCTAACCTGAAATTAAGACCTTTTTTCCTTTCTTGCCAGTAGGACAAGTATATCTTTGGTAAATTATCATCATATCCTCTTATTTTGATGTCAAAGCATTTGTTTAAATATTGCCTTTTGTTTTAAGAATATTTGGTTGTTTTGAAAGATTTATTTATATATTTGAGTGTTTTTTCAGACTATCTGATTCATTTTTCTTAATTTTCAGAGTAATCATGTATTTATGGATAATATTCAATCCTTTTCTTTCCTTCCTCATTTCATTGTGCAATTCTCCATTTTCCTATTATCTCTCCAACTCTTTGAAACTTTTCTTTTCGATTCAAAATCTTTGAGTGACTGGTCATAAATACTCTAAAAATAAAGGAGACTCATTCCCTTCTGTACAACAGAATGAAAATTTTTAGGTTAATATCCAAGGATATTGAAATTTCCTCATAAGAAAGTCCCTGAGAACACTCTTCTATTCCTGGTGGGAGTACAAAGTTGTATAACCACTTTGGAAATCAATCTGGCACTTTCTAAGAAAATTGGGGCGAGTTTTTGTCTCAAGACCCAGCTATATGACTCCTGGGCATATACCCTAAATATGCATCACCAAATCACAAAGACATTTTCTTAACTATATTCATAGCAGCACTATTTGTAATATCCAGAAACTGGAAACAACCCCCCTTCCTCAACCAAGGAATGGATAAAGAAAGTGATACATCTGCACAATGGAATAATACTCTGCTATCAGAAACAAGGATATCATGAAATTTGGAGGCAAATGGATGGAACCAGCAAAGATCATCCTGAGTGAGCTAATGCATACCCAGAAAGACACACATGGTATTTACTCATTCATATCAGACAGTATGTACAGGATAACCATGCTACAATCCACAGTCCCAAAGAAACTAAGTAACAAGGAGGGTACAAGCGAAGACACTTGAATCCCTCTTAAGAAGAGGTGCTAAAATAAACATTGGAAGTGTTTGTAGAGAGGGATATGGGCAGGAACCCCATATTACTGCCATCCAAGAAGCAGAAGCATTATCCAGCAGATAAGAAAACAGATGCAAAGACACACAGCCAAACATTAGGCAAAAGTCAGGAAGTCTTGAGGAAGAGTTAAGGGAAGGTTTGAGGGAACTAGAGAGATCAAGGACACCACATAGCCAATTAAGTTGGACTCAATGGGAGTCATAGAGACTGAACCACAAACCAAAGAACTTGCATGGACTGGTCCTAGGCCCACTACACATATGAAGCTGATGGGCTGCCTGGTCCTCAAGTGGATCCTCTAGCAATTGGAACTGGGTCTGTATCTGATTTGGATGCTGTTGCCTCCCTCTGGAGCTCATTTTCCTAGCAGAGCTGTCCTGTCTTGCCTCACTGGAAAAGGAGGCACTTAGTCCTGATGTGGTGTGCCAGAGTGTCTTGTTACTGAGTGGGGAATATGGGGGAAATGGGTGGGAGGGTGGGACTGGGAGGCGAGAAGGGAGGAGGATGGTGATTGAAATGTAAAATAAACAAATAATTATTTTTTAAAGCAAGTCTCCCAAAATAAAAACACACCGTTTTGGATTAAAGAGAAACATATTGTCTCATTAAGAAGGGCCACACACAAGGTTTGGTCAGAGTATCATAAGCCCCACCACATTCCAGTTACTATGTAGAATAAATCCAATACATCATGGAAAAAGCAAATTCCAGATTAGAGTCTAAGGGGCTGTTCTCTCCCATGAGAAGCATATAAATGTGATTTAAAGCATAAATCCCTAGATAGAATGGAGAAACTTGAGATGTTCAAGAGAAATAAGTAATAGAGATTCAAATAAGGATGAAATCTTTTAAAGAATACCAGGATTTAGTACTCCAACTCATTTTATGTTTAATAATTGCAATTTATTAAATTTAAAGATGTTTTTGAATGTGAAATGTCTCCCATATATACATATGTTTGAACAGATGGTCTGCAGCTGGTATTGCTGTTTTGAAGATTTTGGAAGTTTTAGGAGCCTGAGCCTTGCTGAAGGAAGTGAGTCACTAGAGGTGGCCCTTTAGGTTTGCTAGCTTACCCCATTTCCTGTTCACTCTTTTCATGTATGGCATGGCAAATTTAATGTTCTTGGCATGCCAAAGTTAAGGGGTGTGTGTGTGTGTGTGTGTGTGTGTAAATAAATACGAACATTTAAAGAATTATTTTTGAATTTGTAATCATGGCATCAGTATAGGTGCCTATCTATATTCTCCCCTGGTCCAGTAATTGTCTTTTCTGAAAAAATGGGTATTTAAAGGTTTTTATCATGGGCAGATCTTTGTTAAAATACAGAAATTTAAGGGTTAACCTTAGAATTTGTGACTAAATAAAAAATAGAAATGGTTACAAGAAAATAAAATTTAAAAACCCTAGTTATTGTTGCCTGCTTCAAAGTTTACAAAAGGCATCTTGAAATTTTCTTATGTGGACAGGTAATCCTAGTATGTTTTCTGGAGAGGTACTCAGTGTTGTGTTGCCCATTTCCCAGTGGATGGCAATATCCATGCACATACAAAATGCACTAATTGAACTTTACAAGTTAAAAAATAAATTTAAGTTTAAACATAGGGCCTGAAGTTAAAAAGATGTGTTGTGAGAAGTCCTTATAAGTTGGAGACAACGATGTGAATATGACCAAGAAACATTGGTTACAAATATGAAATTTTCAAACAGTCAATGTAATGCCAGTATGCAGGAAATTTTTTTTAAATTTTTTATAATTTATTTTTTATTTCTTCAAGTTACATCTCAATCAAAATCCCCTCCCCACTCCCCCCTCCTGTCCCACCCTTCCACCCTCTTCCCCCTCAACACCCCCATCCTCTACCCTTTTTTTTTTTTAGTTTAAGCTAAATCTTTTTCTCCCCAAAAGCTCCCCCTTTCAGTCCAACAAATGGTTCTTTCTCTTATAACAATAAATACAATACAAAACAACAGAAATAAATAGGCCACAATTATGAGAGTTATATGGCTTAGCATACATTCCCAATGTCCAGTCCATATGTATTTGGTACCTGACTTTAATGTTCTACTATCTAACCATCTCCATGAGTTTAAAGTTCTATATTTAACCCAGCTTTCATACTAACTTGCATCACAATTTTAAAAACATCTTCTTAGATCCAGAACACACTCTTGATTCCTAAACAACTCAAAATTTAACTATGAGACTCTAGCTATCTATTCTTCAACCACATCAGAGACCTGAGAAGGATAAATATATGCGATTATACAGGAAGTGCAGGGCCCGCAGCTTCCAAAACTAAGAAATAACATACCAGTGGCTGCCTGAACAGTTCCCATTTACTCTCCATACATTACAGCATCAATCTTCCGCCGTTTGGCCCTGTTTCTCTGACAGACATTGATTGTAGAGCAGGAATTATGAAGGAATTGCCTACCCTGTCTTGTCAGAGCTAGGCTGTAGACTTACCTGCTTTCAAGTTTTGTCCTTTTTAGACAGCATTCTGTCTACAGTTGAAGCAAGGGGTTTTTCTAGCCAAGAGATAGGCTTGCCACTAATTCTACCATCTCACACTGGAGATTCTTTGATGCTCATCTTCTACTTGGAGTAGAATAGGGGGTGCTGTCAGGAGCTGACATGTCTCAATATCAAAAAATCTTAAGTTAAGAAAACATCTTTGAATGCCATATTCATGCAGGAAATTTTAAAGTGCAAAAATGAAGTGGCTACAGATTTTGTTGTTCACTTATTTTCAGGAATTGCATTAGCATATTAAACCTTGGCTCAAGCTGTTTGAGACATGGCCCATAAAAGCAGCTAAAGTAATTTAGAACGGATTCCATAAAAACAAGAAATTTCCATATTCTAGAGTTTCTTTAAATGAAAAAGTTAGCATTTAAGATTATTCATACTTTATCTGCTTCTGAAGTCTCTATAACTGACTTATTTTTTATGCATGAAAATCTTTTAATTTTGTGTGTGTCAGAGAGACATAGGAGGTGAAGGGCTGTGTGCGCAGTTCATTCATGTCAGTGTGCTGGTACATGTGCATGTGTTCACACATGTGGAGGCAAGAGCAAGATTTTGAGTGTCTTCCTTTATCTCTCTAAGTTTATTTGCTTTAAAACATAATCTCTCACTGAAACAGGAGCTTGATTGCTGTTTGAATAGGATGGTGGTCAGAAAGTTTTCAGGATTTATCTGTCTCTTCATTCTAATGTTGGGACAAAAGCCATTCCCAGATTTTTAAGTGGACATCGGAGATTCAAACTCAGGTCCTAAAAGCAAGCTTTCTTTCTCTGAAACACCACCAGCACCACCATACACACACACCTTAATTGCAAGCTGCTTCTTGCTAGCTAGAAATTCTATAGTAAAGATCAGAGTTATGTACTGTTTATCAGAGTAGTTCCCTTGGTCACATGGGGAAGTTGACTCACTCCACTGAGTCTAGAAATGCCCTGCATATTTACAGGAACATGAGCAGATCAAAATACAATATGGTAGACCTTTATGTGTGTGCTAATAAGGTTGTTCTGCAACCTGGGAATTGTATAACTTTTCTTAGACTCCCCTATAAGACAATTACATATCTTTGAGAGTTGTTCCAGTGATTTCTGTACTGTTATGGTTTAAAAAAAAAAGGACAAAAACTTTTATCTTCATAAATAAACAATCCATTGTTCTATACTTAGAGAGGCAATAGTACAATAAGCAGAAGTCTAGTAAATGCAGATGCAGAATAAACGATGAAAAAAATTAAATGCTAGAAAACTAATGCTCTGAAAACAAAAATAGACCAAATATTCTGAAAGCAAAATAAGTTGCTACCTAAAAACTCAAAATTTTCTGAAAAATGAACTAGAATATTCAATCAAATGAATTCTCTGGGAAATGGAGGGTACTATCTAAATAACAAGCTCACAATAAACCAATGTACATGAATCAGATCAAGGCATGTCTGAGTTGCAGAAAGAACTAATTAATTTACACAAGAAAACAGAGCAGATGGTTGCGCATAAACATCTGGTATTTAATGATGATCTAGGTAACTCTCCTGGTGTAATTTGATTGTCCTTATGGTCCTACATTAGGACACTAAAATATTAACACAGAACAGCTCATTCTCATCTCAAAAGTAATATAAAGTTATTCATTCAAGCCAAGTATGAATGCTTATAGTCCAGAACATGAATTCAGATTGGTTCAAATAACATGGTCTAATGTGGTAAGAGTTTAATGAGACTATTATAGGTAGAGAACAAAGGACAGTTAATAATCAAGACATTTTCAAATACAGTGTTGGAAACATTATATGGGCTATTTATAGCAAAGCAGGCAAACTCTCTGATATGGGTTAACAATGTTATCTGGTGAAATATTATCTTTAGGATTGGTGGAAACTAATATTGTACTAAGTTAGTATAATTCCAATGTTAATATTGCATGATAATCACAGGATGTTAGGCCAGATACAGATGTGGGCAATGAATGACTATGAAGGTACAGAGCTAAATTATCTTGGGCTACCCTTTATGCTCCTTTATAGTCATTCATTGCCCACATCTGTTTCTTGTAAATCAGCTGTATACCCATCAAATTACCATTTTTATCTAGTTTGTTTATAAGCTATTTCTTTCCAGTATAAGATAAGCAGACCTCTTCAGCTACATTGCTATATTTTCAGTACCAGATTGACTACATGTAGACAGTAGATACTTAATAAACATTTGTCAAATGTAAAGTTATATTTGTGAGGTAGAAATTAGAACAGGATGAATCACTTCATTAAGTAAAAGCTTAGGTGAAAATATGGTAGGAACTCAAAATGGACCGTGGTGCTCTAGATTCACTCTGAAACTCCAACAAATGTTTATTAAGAGCATGATACATTTTGACAGAATGAAAATAAATGGGAAGTAAATCCAACCAAACTTCAAAAAGGGTCCTTTTACTTCAATAAAATGTTTATAAGTCCAGTGGTGTGATATATGCAGAGGTACTCCTAAGGAGAAGACAACATTATTACACCTGGATCATCTCAGCACCAAGACAAAACCAGAACACTTAGTGGGCCTATTTGGATTCTGGAGTCAGAAGATTTATCACCTAAGTGCGTTACACTGTCCCATATAACTAGTGACTTAGAAAGCTGCTATTGTTGGAACACAGTCCAGAAATAGTGTCATGTAAGAAGAATTTTGTGTGCATCTGAGAACACTCCAGGAAAACAAGAGTCTTGTGATCTCAGTTTCTTAAAAGCATGGACTTGTTCTTGGTATGTGTTTTTGTGCTATTTCCAGGTGTATTGTATAGGATTGGGTTTACTTCAGATTATTCATTATTGCTTTTTATTGTTCTTCAATTAAATCTTTATATGCTTCTATGTAAAAATATGTTTTGCCATGTGCAGCTTGTCCTTGTAATTGTATGCAGCTTGAACCCATGAGAACTTCACTCATTTGATCTTTCATGAGAACTTCACTCATTTGATCTTTCTTAATCCTCAGAGTACAGTCTGAGACTCTGAATAAAACAGACTATTGTTTCAGTCTACTTCATTTATCAGATCCATTCTTCTGGTCCCACTGCCTCTAGAGCAGTGACATGGTATCTTTGAATAGTGTCCAGGACAGAAGAAGTTTCTTCCTCCTATTGATTAGGGCTTAAGTGCAATTAGAGAATTGTTAGTCACCAACAAGGTATGTGTGCCACTATTGGATCCTTAGGGTTATCATGCTGTTGTTTATAGGCATCACAGCTTGGTAACACCACTGAGTACTTACCTCTTTAGGAAGCTTGCATGACCCCTTCTGACACCATGATATCAATTCCTCAGGAGTAGGTTTTAAGTCAGACCCAGTTCAGGTCCTCTGGGTTTGGTGTCTGAATTGCATTTCATTTTCAGTAAGGGGGACTCACCTTCCATATCTGGTAGATAACCAAAGGTAGCAGTAATAGCCTATACAATTTTGGAGCCTCTTGGACAATTTTGGCCAGTAACTCAAAAGGGGACTTCTCATGCCCAATATTGGTGGTTTTGTTAGTCTATATACAGACTTACATGTATTACATATAATTTTAGGTATATTAATAATAATAATAATAATAATAATATGCCTTGTAACTTCCTCAAGCATCCTTACTATTATATACTCTCCTTTTTCCTTCTACTTCTGTATTTATCTTCCTTTCTCTTCCTTAAGTAAAGCTCCCTTTATTTCTCCTTTCTCACCCTGCAAATAATTTATACCTTGTTATTCCCCCATCTGTTGCTCTATCCACCACCATGGTCTTATTTGTTTTTCTGATTTCTGCAGTTACTCTAGGTTGTATACTGACAATGAAAGACATAGAGCTAGGAGCCACAGATGAGAGAGAACACAGGGTATTTGTCTTTCTTAGTCTGGGTTACCTCATTTACCAGCAAATTTCATGGTTACTTTTTTTTTAACAGTGGAATACCACTCCAGGGTGTGTATGTACCACATTTCCATTATCGATTCATTAGTTGAAGGGCATTTAAGTTTTTTCCATTTCTTAGGAATTGTGAATAGAGCAGCAATAAACATGCTGAGCAAGTATCTGTAGAATAGAATGTTGAATCCTTTGGGAATGTGCCAAGGAGTAGTATAGCTGAGTCATATGGTAGACTAACTTTTTAGCTTATTAAGTGTTCTCTACACTGATTTCCAAAGTGGATGTACTGGATAAAATCAAACCAGCAGTAAATGAGGCTTCCTTTTTTGTTGTATCCTCTCAGGATTTTTTTTCTTTTAATATTTTCCATTCTTACTGGGATAAGATGAAAGCTCAACATTGTTTTCATTTACATTTAACCTAATCTCTGGTGATAATAAAATTTTTAAGACATTTATCAGCCATTTTTTATTTCTTTTGAGAAACCTTTTATTTTGAGATCTCTCCATTCATCTCCCAATCTCAGTTTTAGAATTATTTATGAGGTTTGCTTGTTTTAATTCTCCATTTCTTGAGTTATTTGTGTATTCTGGATTTTACTACTATACTAGATACATTTCTGTTTGGGACAGTCAGATTGTCTGAGATACATGATTTATAATGAGGCTCTGAGAAGAGTAGTATTCTGAGTGTGGTCAGGACCCTCCCCCCACCTCTAAAATCATCTTCTCTTCCCTTAGGCTCCAGAGAGTAGCTTCCTCCTGCTTCTAGAGAATTTTAGTCTTATCTTGAAAGCAAGCACTTTCAGTAAACTCAAGTGATATTAATATCAATAATAAATTATTAGTGCAATAACTTTGTTTGCAAGTAACTTGGAATGGTGGGACCTAGTTAATTTCTGGACAGAAGTAAGCTACCTATGCAATCAACTTGTTCTCTGTTTCCCCCTCAAAAATTAACACCAGCTCTGTCTTTATTGCTTCAGAAAAATAATAGAATAAAGAACACAACCAAGACAAGTGTGTTCCTGGTAAACTTCATTATTATTTTAAGGAAATGGACTCTCTGGTAAACTGAATAAATTAAATAACAGTGCCATTAAAAACCAGACTGCCAGACAGACCTAACATCTACCTAACAACATTAAACAGAATGTTTTCCAGCGTCTTCTGTCTCTGCTTTTTGTAGTGATTGTCTTTTGACTTTGGCCTACTAGTGACCCTAAGTGAGCCATCCTACTACATCTTTTTATCACTTTGGAGCAAAAAGGAAGTGATCTCTGCCTGGGATGAACTTTGTACAGGCCCTTGAGCCCAGACCTCATTTAGCCAAGCAAAGGATCCTTAAGCACACAGGGAGCTCATGAGATGGCTCGGTGGACAAAAATATTGCCATGAAAGCATGCTGAGCTGAGCTTGATATTTGGAATCCATGTTAAAAAGCTGATGTAGTGGATTTTTAATCCTAGTACTTCATGGTTGGAATAGGAGGAAAGAGTAACACTGCCTCAAATAAGGTACACAAATACACACTAAACATAAATAAATAATAAATAAATAAAAGACAAAAAATAAAAATAATCTTCCTCTTTTCAAAGAGGCACATAGAATTTGTGAGAGCTTTCAGCGACATTTGGTGACTGAAGCAATGGCTCTTGAACATGGACAATGAATGCACACTCCTACTCTGACCATTGAAGATTAACTGAATCATGGAGGTTGAATTCATCAAAGTTGAACAGAAATTATATTTTCATACAATATTAAGGAGTGAGTTAAAATTCCCCTCTTTCTTTATTGCTTTCAGTATGGTTTTCAGAATTCAGTTGGCAGGACTGAGAGACTAGATTCAATAGAATAGTAAATATAGATAGGTAAAAATGAATATAAACAAGGTAAGGTAGGGCCTGCTGGCCCTAAATTGGGGAGGTGCCTAAGCCTGTCCAGATCTGAGTGTACTAATCACTCTCTCTTTCTTTCCCTACTTCTAATGAGTAAAGTTGAAAAAAATGATAATGGTGCTATCTAGAGATCTACAGAACAATCCAGATTATTTTTAAAACACTGGATGGGCTGGCAATGTTCTTGGAAAATCATTTAGCAAATTTTCTCTTATAGCTTCCACTTTTAAAAAGATATCAATAGAGAGGATCCAAGATGGCGCCGACCATAGAGCAGTGCGTCTGAGTAGTAGGTGAATGAGATTAGTCATTGTGGAGTGAATGTGAGGTCCCTAGCCTACAATGAAACACAGATGGTGTCTGAATTCCCACAGCGAACATTGAGACTGGTCACCAGGTAAAACAGCCCATGCAGTTCCCGGGAACACAACCCTGAGATCAGCCAGCTCCATCACCGGTCTGGAGAGGAGCTCTGGCTAGAGATCTAGCCCAGGAGTGGATCCAGCCCACGGCTCCAGCCACAGACCAGCGGCCCCGCCTGTCTGCCTGATATCCAGCCTGCACTCGAGCTGCACCACAAGAGCAAAGGTAAGTGAGATTATTTTTTTC
>CAJQZJ010012348.1:326241-339326 GCA_907164525.1 Lophiomys imhausi | reverse complement strand
ATGGTTAGATAGTAGAATGTTAAAGTCAGGTGCCAAATACATATGGACTGGACATTGGGAATGTATGCTAAGCCATATAACTCTTATAATCATGGCCTATTTATTTCTGTTGTTTTGTATTGTATTTATAGTTATAAGGAAAAAAACCATTATTTGGACTGAAAGGGAGAGCTGTTGGGGGGAAAAATAAATACCTTAAACTTAAAAAAAAAAGAAGGGAAGAGGATGGGGGGTTGAGGGGGAGGCGGGTGGAAGGGTGGGACTGGAGGGGGGAGTAGGGAGGGGATTGTGATTGAGATGTAACTTGAAGAAATAAAAAATAAATTATGTAAAAAAAGAAAAAAAAGGTATCAATAGTATTGTCAGAAGTAAACTGTATTTTATTGCACTGATTAAATACAATGCAATATTTTGATACATGTAATACAATGTAGAATGATTAAATCAAATTAACATATCATCTTACTTAACTTTTTGTATTACATTTGGAATTTGCTTAGTTAAATTGAAAAGTACAACATTTTGTTATTGACTATATTTGCCTTGCTCCACAATGGATTTCAAAACTCATTCCTGCTACTTGCATTACTGGTGATCTAATAACTGTTCATTCCATCTTTCCTCTCCTGTCACTTTCTGGTAACCCTCATTCTACTTTCAACTACTGAGTTGATGTCTATTTATATTTCATACTTACATAAGATCATGCGGTAGTTGTCTTTTTAATCTGTCTTATTTCACCTATCATTATGTCCTTTAGATTTTTTTCATGTTCTAAGAGACCAAGTCTTTTTTTTTCTTTACTCACATATCACATATGGCACACTTCCTTCATAGTTATCACATGATAAACACTTATATCAAGATTTTGTTTTGTAAATTTGAACCACAGTTTTATGACCATGAGAATTTGGATTGCCCTTGATCTTATGGATGCCAGTTAATTTTTATCTTTCCAGAAGTGAGTCTTCTGAACCCTATAGTAATTTGATTTCAGTTTCTCATCAATCCTTCATTTCATTTCCCATGTTTTCAATGTATATATTCCAGGTGATTTATAATACTGAGTTGGTTTTATTGCTGTTGTTGCTTTGTGTTTTGGGATTTGTTTGTTTGTTTGTTTTCTTAGGATTTCTCTGTAATCTAGGCTAGCCTCTAACACATTATCTTCTTGTATCTGACATCCATTTCTGTGATCAGAGTTGTACTAGGATTTATTCATTAACATATAGGTTATTTGTGTGTTTTCCTTTGAGAAGTGTTGGTTAAAACACTTTGTCCATTTTTTAAAATTCTCTACCTTTTTGATATCAAGTTATCTCAAGTATTTGCATGTATCTTCTCTTTGTTGTTTTTTTTTGTTATCTTTCTTTTATCATGCAGAAGCTTTTCCATTTTGTTTATCAGCAATTCAATTTGTGTGGTTTTAGTTTCATTTCCCGTACTTCAAAAAATCCTTGCCCATGATATCTAAAACACACAAAGAACTTTTAAAAAAATGGACATCAATAAAATAACTCATTAAAAATGAGGTACAAAGCTAAACAGTAAGTTCTCAAAAGATGAAACACAAATGGCTGAGAAGTACTTAAAGAAATGTTCAGCATTCTTAGTTATCAGGGAAATGCAAATCAAAACTACTTTGATTTTTTTTTCTTACACTAGTCAGAATAGCCAACATCAGTAAACGACCCCTCATGCTGGCAAAGATGTAGAGTAAGAAAAATATGCATCTCTTGCTGTTTATAGGAGAAACTTGTAAAGACACTAAGGAAATCAACATGGTGATTCCTCTGGAAGCTGGAAATAGATCTACCTAAAGATCCAATAATACCATTCTTGATCATATATCTGAAGGATCTTTCATTCTACTACAGATACTTTTCCACCATGTTCATTGATGCTCTATTCATAAAAGCCAGAAACTGAAAACAGCATAGATGTCCCTCATCAGATGAATAGATAAAAGAAAAATGTGGTACATTTACATAATGGAATATTATTCAGCTGTTAAAACAGCAAAATTATGAAATTTACAGGTAAATTATGGAGTTATAAAAGTAATCCTGAGTGAAGTAACCGAGATAACAAAGGATAAATACTTCACTGATATGTGGATGTTATCTTTTAAAAACTTAATAGGCACTCAACAAATCCATATAATCTCTGAGGTTATGTAAAGAGTAAGGGACTAGGGAATAGGGATGAATTTCCCAAGGAAGATGAAATAGAGTATGTAGTTTTGGAGAGACAGGGAGGTGGGGAGGCTGGAATGGGAAGATTAAATGGAGAGGAGGAGGGAAGAGGGAATGGGGGAAATGAGAAAGGAAATATATATATATATATATATATTCCCCAAACAACTCAGTCTATTGTTTGTTCTTCCCAATTTGATGGTAAGGCTTTATTGCTGAAAACAACACCTACATATCTCATTAAACATGGAAAAATTGATCTATTGCCTAACTAGAGCCTTCACCCCTACTGATTAGTATTCATGTTACAGGAAGGTACTCTATAGTCACAAGAGAAGAAAGGCAAACACCCAAACCAGCTACAAACCCCAATCAAGCTTTGCCTTAAGATACACTGGTACAGTGGTGGCACAAAAGTTATGCGAGTAAACAACCACTATCTGACTGGATTTAGGACCAACTCTGTGCGATAGAACCCAAGCCCAACATTGCTCAGGTGGCCAAGAACCTGAGATTAGATAGGTCATAAATCTAGGAGAAAATCTAATATCACTGTTTTGTTAAAGGAAACTGACAATAAAATGGCTCCTAACTACATTCTGCTATAGTTATAGATCAATATCTTACTCAGCCATCAACAGAGAAGCTCCTTCTTGCAGTAGATGAAAAGAAATACAGAGACCCACCCTGGATAGTGTAGAGAGAGTGAAAGGTCTTATAAAACCTAATAGTAAATGACATATTTCCATCAAATCCCTATGGGATGACAGAAATCTATGGAAGAGAAAACAGAAAGTGCTGGTGGGCATGGACAACACCAAGAAATTAAGATTATCTGAACACAAAATCACTGATGCACATATTACTCAGAGAGACTGTGGCAGCATGCATAGACAGTTCCTTCACAGGTTTAAGCCAGATTGGGTTCCAATAAGGAAAGGGGAAGTAAACACAAGCCCCATCCCTAACCCAGAGCTATCTGATGGGATGATCTCTCTTCTAAATGTTAACTTGCTCCTCAGGTCTGCTTGTCTACTTGATATAGGAGCCACACACACATACATACACCAAGTGATGCTATGTTACCTTGCTTACTACCCATTTTCTCTGATTGGCTTTAATAAAATGCAGAGGACTGAGACTGAAGCAGAGAGAGAGAGAGAGAGAGAGAGAGAGAGAGACAGGCAGACAGAGACAGAGAGAGAGAGAGAGAGAGGTGGGGCTAAGGTTCATGGGCTTTTGGGAGAAGAGAAAGATTAGAGGAGAAGCCATGAAGAGGAGAGGAAGGACACACATGATGGGTTAGATGGAAAATCCAAACTCCACGTGGCATGGAGTGTTGTGTGGAAAGAAACAACTTGTTTAAATCCATCAAGTGTCTGTACTTGTTTATTTATAAGTGGTGGCTTAAGGGAATAGCACTGCCAACCTAATAACTATATATTTCAGTTGATAATTATTAATTATTTATTAAAACAGCTATCTACTTTTTCTTCCCAGTTTTCAGATTCAAAAGTTTAAATTTGCAAGGACGTAAGGTATTATGGGTAGATTTTGTCACCTTGAAACAAGCTAGAATAATCTAGGAAAAGGAATATCAATTGAAACAATACTCCTATCAGACTGCAGGAAATTCTGTGAGGCATTTTCTTAATTGCCCTCCAAGGGTAGTACAACACCTGGGCAAGTGGCCCTGGTTTGTATATGAAAACAGGCTGAGGGAGCCATGGATAGCAAGTATTTGTGTGTGTGTGTGTGTGTGTGTGTGTGTGTGTGTGTGTGTGTGTGTAGTCTACTGAGTCCATTTAGTGTTGTTCTTCGTGGATGTGTTTAAGTCTGACCAGACTTTGGATAACCTATTGGGGGTGTTCATCCCTAGAAATGACTGATTCTCCCTTTCTCAACAACTACAAATTGCCTATAGTTCTTCATGCAGTATGAGGAGTGTGGAGATAAGCCTTGTGGAGGCCCATAGGGAATGGCAAGAGAGGAATCAACAGGTTCTATGGCTCATCGAAAGATCCTGACCCACTCCACACAGTGTTGATCTACTATGGACTCCTAGCATACTAGTGAAGTCTCAAAATGGATTTGAGGCTAGAGCTGTGACTTCTTCTCCTTCTTTATGGAAGTCTCCTGAGGTGGCCTTGCACCCCTTATTTCCTCATAATTACACCAACCTTACTGAATGATGCTTGAGGCTAGCATGGGATGATCTGACTGGCCCTTAAATTTGTATAAAGGCCTATGCACTGAACAATGAAGTTATATCTGCACCTTGAATCTGGTCTCTGGAATTTGATTCCCATGATTCTGCTTCTATTCTATCACAACTTCCCTCCTTTTCCGGGTTTCTGATCCCCATGTCAAGGGATATGGCCATATAAGATTTCTCCCATATACACTATCATATCACCTGGTATTTTCATTGAACGGATTTTGTTTAGGTAATGATATTTTTGAGATTCCATAAGTTTACTTCCTGGTCATATGCAGAAGACAATATCCTATATCCAGATGACATGATTCTCTGGCTTTATTCTTTGTTGTTCCCTACTTAGGGGTAGATATGTTTGATTTGTGGAAAGACTTTTCCTGGAGAGACATAACACACACACGTTGCTTTATGGCTTTTCAAACATACTACATATTTATTCCTTCTCTTTTCCTCACCTTCTGTATGGGCCTCTCTCACCCTTCCTAGTTAAATCTTCCCCATTTTTTCCATTCCCTTGTTAAGCATCTATATTTTCCCAAACCACTCTCTCAAGCTCCTTTGTTTCTACCCCATCCTCATGTTCTCTTCTTATTTTTCTGGTTTCAGTGGTGACAAGAGTATACCCACATATCAAGAGATTCAGAGACAAGTTCCATATGTAAGAGAGAATATGAACCACTTATCTCTCCAGGTCTGGATTATCTCCCTCCTTCTATATATTATTTACAAGTTCTGCCATTTACCTGAAAATTTCATAATTTCATTTTTGTTTGCCACTGGACAGAATTCCATTGTGTATGTATAACATTTTCATTACCCATTCGTCCTTGAAGGACATTTAGATTGTTTCTATTTCATAGATATTGAGAACAAGATAGCAAAGAATGTGGTCAAACAAATATCTGTGAACTAGGATTGAAAGTCCTTTGGGCATATGTCAAAGAGAGGTATAGTTGAGAATATGGTATTTTATTTTAGCTTTTTGAAAATTCTCTGCACTAATTTCCAGAGTAGCTGCACAAATTTCCAATTGCACTAACAGTGAATAAGGAATCCTCTTTCCTCTTATCTTCAGCAGCATAAGTTGTCAATTGTTTTCTTTGTTTAACCATTCTGGATGGGACTGGATGAAACCAGCCCTGGTACAGTCCAGGTTCACCTCCAACTCATGATTTCTGCCTCTTCAGTATCTTTTTTGTGCTTGCATTTATCTTTTTGTTTGTTTGTTTGTTTTCAGTGCTGGGGAATCAAAACCATAGGTTGCTACACATTCTGATTAAGCACTCTACCACTGAGCAACACAGCCACATTCACTGCCTCAAATTTGTTCTTTCTTTCTTTCTTTCTTTCTTTCTTTCTTTCTTTCTTTCTATCTATCTTTCTTTCTTTCTTTTTGGATACAGGGACTCACTATACAGCCTAGGATTGACTTTGAATTTGTAACCCTCCTGCCTCAGTCTAATATAAATGATAGAGCAATGCTTGTTCCCATGTTCTAGAACTACAGGTGTGTATCATCTCACCCAGGTCAAGATCCTGGCTTCTAATATTATTTGTCTATATGTCACCATATAGGTTGAGGCTTAATACTGCATTTCATTGAGACTCCTGTTTTCTAATAATTACAGTTCTACATTCACCTTCTTTCATTTTGTTTCCATTTAAAAACAACTTATCCTACAACTCTTCTTGTATTTAGTATTCATTAGCCAAGCATAATTTTCAAGGGAACTGTATTTTTGAGAGATCAAAATATATTCCCGATTTCAAATATGAAACCATAGGTGCTGTCCATGAATTTTTATCAATTCCTAAATTTTATTATGTCTGCTATGCCTGGAAATAGCAAAGATGATGCTATTTCACCTGGGGGTGAAAGAGTCACCTGGGGGAAGAAGGACAGCTACAGTAAATAACAGAATCAAGTAGTTGGACAATCTACAGGGTACAGATAACATTTAGCATGGATTATGAGTTATCTATAGAACCTACTCAACAACCCCACTCTTAACCTGTTTCTTAGCTTATACACACTTCCTGAAACTAACTTTTTCTACATACATTGTAGCAATAGAATAGTAAAATTTCCACAGGAGGTAAGATAATGCAAAATAGTTATAACTTAGGTAGTCAATTATTCATTGTCTGTACTAAGAGGCAGTGAGCTAGAGCCTCAATGTGAAACCAGACCTCTAGTGGTCATGGTGAGTCTCTGCAGTTTCCTGGATGTAACTCAGGTCATGTGAAAGTGTATAGTCTATATTGGTCTGTGTACATTTACCATAGTTTGTTTTAAGCTAGTGTGTGCACAATTTCCAGTTATACAATTTGTGATATTTAAACAAGAGCTATGAAAACCAGGCTTATGCAAATTAGAGCATTCCAAGTCACAGGTTGCTGTTCAATGGTATCAGAATATAGCATTCCAAAGCAGGCAGTTAGGGATTCTTGTTCTTCATATGATTTTCCCAAAAGATCACCACCATTTCCTGATCTTTAATTAGTTAATGGTCTACTTTCTATAAACTCTTTTTCCAAAACTCCCCACACAACTAGGAAGCATCCTTAACCAGCTAGTTTTGTCATCAGCTCCTCAGATTTTTACCTGTGACAGTTATCTTTCTAACCAACATTTGCAACAATTAGTACCTCTTCAAAGGCAACCTAACTTAGAATCTATTTGCAAGCATTAACCCTATAAACACTCTCTGAGTGTCTGCATTCATCTATCATTCCTCCCCTACACAAGAATGACTTAATTCACTCTTACTTTTTAAGACTCGTCATCATCATTTGTGAGTATGTGCGCAGGATATATATGTGAGTGCCATGACATATGTTTAGAGGTCAGTGCACACTTTTGTGGAGTCATTTCTTCCCTTACATCTTCATATGTAATTTTAAGATCCAACTGTCCCATGGCTAGGCTTGCATGTCTAATCTTTTTACCCATGAAACATCTTGCCAATATCCCATTTGTTTTTTTATGCTCCAATAAAGAGCAGCTACTATAAGTAATATCTAGAATATTCATAAAACCTCATAAAAATAAAATATTGGAGTGGAGTAGAATACAGAAGAGTAGGTGCTGGTAGTGATGACAGAGAGGAGTATCACTACATGGTAGGTTGTGTTTTATTTAAAAGCATATACTGTCCTTTGGGGTATAGATTATATTTCTCAATTTGGTGGTTTGAATGAGAATGGTCTCCATAAGCTCATAGATTTGAAAACTTGGTCCCCAGTTGGTACTATTTGGGAAAGATTATGAAGTGTGCCCTTGTTTGAGGAAACATGTAACTGGGGTGGGGGGTTAAGGTTTCAAAGCCTCCCAACACTCCCTTAGCCTATTTGTGTTTTAGAGATGTGAACTTTCAGTTGTCCCTGCCACCATGCCTTCACTATGCCATTGTAGACTCTAAGCATCTGAAATTCTAAGCACAATGAAATGTTTTGTTTTATAAGTTGCCTTTGTTTATAGTGATTTAACACAGAAATAGAAAAGTAAGACAAAAGTTGTTTCCAGGGAGTAGGCTATTGCTGTGAAGAAACTGACAGTGTTGTTTTTTGAAGAAACATGGAAGACATTGGGACTTTGTATTACAAAAGCAGCTGAATGTTCTAGAAAGAGTTTAATACAGCATCATAATAGGAGATGGGAAGACAGTAGTACTGAGAGCTATGCAGGCTATGGATGCCCATTCAAGAAGTTTCAGAAAGAAGAATATTAGCTACTGGCTAGAGAATGTTCTTGTATTTTGGCAAAAAAAAAAAAAAAAAAAAATGTGGCTCCTTTCTGCCTTGTAATAGGAATTTGTCTGAAGCAAAATTGAAAATTATTGGACTAATTTCCTTTCTGGAAGAGCTGTCAAGGCATCATATATTGACTCTACTACATGGTTATTAGTAATCACTCTTATGTTGGTCTGTAATGCAAAGGATCATGTAGGGCAAAAATAAATACAAAATGTATTGCTTGAAGATAAAAAGGACACCAGGAAATTTAATGTTGGAACCAAGGCTTGTACTGAAAGACATAAGGAGATTAAGGAGAGGCCTGGTCTGCATTGGAATAAAGGAGAAATATCACCAAGCTAAGATTTCAACTTCTAAAAAGAAAAGGCCTAAGGAATTCTCTGTTTCTAAAAACAACAACAACAAATGAAAGTGACTGCAGATGTGATTCAATGGAGCAGGGTGCAGTTAGTAAACAAACTTGACTGTCTCATCCATGTGGTGCTGACTTCTGAATCAGAATGATACACCAGTCAAGGGGTCATAGAATCTTCCTCCATGGTTATACAGAACCACTGAGGCCAGAACTGTGGCTGTGGAATCCCTGCATGGTGGCCTTGAGAAGTTGTTAATGTGAAGCTGTGAAAGTAAGTTTGGACTGCTTTGGAGACCGCAACATTTTGAACATGCCAAAGTTGTGAGATATCTGTCAAACAGAACTACATACCAGGAATGGAAGCAGCCCAAATATGAGGAGTATGTTATAATCAGCAAAACCAGAAGGGTAAAGCCATCTAAGCCTATTGGCATCAAAGGTGGCACTATAGGATTTGGTGTTTACACTGCTGGTTTTCAGTCCTGCTTTAGTCCAGCATTTCCTCACTATGGTCCTTTTCCACCCTTTCAGAATGTTAATGTGTATTCTGTGCAATTGTATATTTGAAATATGTGGTTTGTTTTTAATTTTACAGGGACTTGCAAAAAGAGATTACTTTGTGTCTCAGAAGCAACATTGGACATTTAAACTATGTTCAGACTTTGAAAGACTGTGGGAGCATTTGAAGCTGAACCATATCATTATGCATTATGATATGGCCATGAGCCTGTAGGGACCAGAAAACTTTGTAATGTGGTAGTTTGAATGAGAATGTCTCAATATGCTCAAATGTTTGAATACTTCATTCCCGATTTGTGGATCTGTTTAGAGAGTCTCTTCATTAGGGTTCCTGTTGCTGCAACAAAACACCATGACCAAAAGCAAGTTGGGAAGAGAGGGTTTATTCAGTTTATATTGGTCTTTATTGCCAAAGGAAGTGAGGACAGGAACTCAAGCATGCAGGAACCTGGAGACAGGAGTTAATGCAGAGGCCATGGACGAGCGCTGCTTACAGGCTTGCTCAACCTATTTTCTTATAGAACCCAGGACCACCCAGCCTAGGGATGGCATTACCCACAATGGGCTGATGCCCCATCAATCACTAATTAAGAAAATACCTTATAGCTGGATCTTATAGAGGCATTTTCTAAGTTGTGGTTTTCTCCTTTCAGATAACTCTAACTTCTGTCCAGTTGACATAAGACTAGCCAGCACAGGAAGGACTAGGATGTGTCACCTTGTTGAAGGAGATGTGTCACTTGAGACAGGCTTTGAGATTTTAAGTCTGGACCCATTGCCAGTGTGCTCCCTGCTTCCCATTTGTGGGTCAGAGATGCAAGCTCTGAGCTGTTCCTGCTGCCATGACTTTACTTTTTCATTCTGGACAATAATGCTCTGAAATTGTAACCCCAATTAAACACTTTCTTTTATAAGTTGTCTTAGTCAAGGTGTTTTATCACAGTAATAGAAAAGTAACCAGTGTACCATCTTCACCAGACTAGAGGAAGAAATGTATCTTGGGCTCATGTTCCATTGCACGGACAGCAGCAATTCATATTATCTCATGACTCTCAATTCTGACCTATCAGGTCCTAGCCTTTGGAAGTCTACACACTAGTATGTGGACTCAAGTATCTCAAAACAGTAATTCAGCTATCACAGTGTGTGGTGAGTTTGAATGAGAATGACTTCTATAGGCTCACACATTTGAATGCTCAGTCACCAGGGAGTGGCATATTTAAGAAAAATTAGAAGGATTAGGAGGCATGGCCATTTCAAGGAAGTGTGTAGCTGGGATGTGCTTTGAGGTTTCATGTCCGAGGTGTCAGGGATAGTCTCTCTCTCTCTCTCTCTCTCTCTCTCTCTCTCTCTCTCTCTCTCTTCCCCTGCTATTAACAGATCAGAATGTTGCTCCCAGCTACTGCTCCAGAGTCATGCATGCTGTTATTGATGGTAACAGGCTACCCTCTGAAACTGTGAGCAAGCACAAGTAAATACCTCCTTTTATATAAGAGTTGCCTTTCTCATGAAGTCTCTTCATAACATTAGAACAGCAGCTAAGACATAATGTTATATTATTTTATTTTGTTATTTGACCCAGGCTGGTCTCACACTCTCCATCCTCCTTCGTCATCATCTCTGCTGCTGAGGTTTCAGACAAGGGCCACCAGGTCCTCTTAGATTGATAGTTATTGCAGTTTAGGAGATTGAGGAGCAGATGCCTGACTGTAAGGCTATTATTAGTGCTGGAAGTGCAGAGGAAGTAGGGAGGAGATAGAGGGAGAAACCCAATGCAATGCAGGCCACAGCCGGTCCCTTCTGAGCCTCCTTCCCTTCATAGTACAGGGTATCCCTTGGATGAAGAGACTCTACATGTGTGGGAAACAGTTAAAGTACTGGCAGCTAACAATAAGTCTTCCCTCTAGTAATCATTCTTCCCTCCTTGAAAGAGAAACAGAAGAGCAAAGTGGCTTTCATTTAACTCCTATTTCATCATCTAACCCTCCACCTCGAAGCTCCACCCACCTCGACAGCTGTAGCCTCTCTGTCATCTCTTGAACCTAGAACATTTCACATGGGGACAGGAGCGCTTTGGGACAGCAATGAATTCCTGGAGAGCAGCAGGGAATTCTAGTATTTCCAGCACCCAAACAGGAGACTAAAATAAGATGGGAGACTTCTTTGTCTTTAGACTCCTACTACATTCCTAAGCAGTTGGAGGTGGAGGAGGCTCTCTAAACGGGTGGTGCAGAATAAAGCTCCTATTTAAGGTCTAAGGGGATATTGTCATCAAAGATAACACTGCTTAAGAAAGACAATTCCTTCCTAAGGAAGGAAGAAGGGGGCTGATATTAACTGAACCAACGACTTTAAAATTCTCCTGGAATAACTATTACTATGGCCTTGTGTCTATGCAATGCTTGTGCCTGCTCCCATTGTTTGAAAAAAGCCCACCAGCCCAACAGTTCCCTCCATCAGCAGAATTCCCCTTGAGGATGCATGGGTTGCTCCCCACTCTTTGCTGGCTCCTGGAATCTGGGAGTTCACGATACAGGGAGGCTGGGGAGGGACTATCTAGGGACCGCGGTGGGAGGAGGAAGGAGGCCACCAGCGGGAGGAGGTAGCAGGGCCTAGCCTGACGCAGCAACGGTGGAGGAGGCCCCCGTCAGAGCTGCTGGGCATCGGGATCCAGTCGGTCCTCCGCCTAGTCCGGCCCCGAGCCCTCGCAGGGTTTCTAGCTCCAGCCGCCTTCAGCCTCAAGTCCTAGCCAAGGGAGTTGCCCTCCGAGCTAGCTACAGAAGAAGGCGGAGATTAGACCGTAGGAAGAGGAGAGGGAGGAACCCGCGCTCCTAGCCACTCGCCGCTGGTGGCCGCAGGCGCCCTGCGCTGCCGCCGTCTCCCAGCGGAGCTGCACCCGGAGCCGGGACTGTATTGAGAGCGTGTGAATGTCCGCGTGGACCAGGGCCGCGCGGGCCCCGCGCCTCCTACGGCTCGCTCCCGCGTGCTGCTGTGTATGTTCGCTTCTTGTCACTGTGTGCCGAGAGGCAGGAGGACTGTGAAAATGATTCACTTTCGGAGCTCCAGCATCAAATCGCTCAACCAGGAGATGAAATGCACCATTCGACTACTGGACGACTCGGAGGTCTCCTGCCATATCCAGGTGCGGTGGCACCGGGGGAGGCTACTGGGCGTGAGGTATTCCCAAGGGGCAGGAGTAAGTGAGGGGTCTCTGAGGATAGGCATATGCAGGTAGGAAGCCCATCTCAGCAGAGAAACCTGGCTGGAATGTGGGACTTGCTTCAGTCCTCAACGTAGGGGCTTTGGCTTTCTGTTCTGCTGGGCGTTATCCTTTCCTCAGCCCCCTACCCGACGTGTTCCCTGTGCTCTCTCCGCGTTTGCTCCTAGGCTGAGGCTATAGGCAGGTGTCTCTTGCTTGACGCTGAGCTGGTCCGTTTGGAGCGTACCCCACCAAGACATAAACGCCATGGAGCCAAGGAGGACCCTTGCATGCTACCTCTTCGGCTTCTTTCTCATCGACCACGTGGAAAAGGACTCCGCCAGCCAGGGTTCCCTCTTGTTTCCCGCGCCCAGGCCGTTTGGGAACCTGCTTCTTGTGCTCTGCTGTCCCTCTGACAGTATTCTGCACTTCTCTATTATTATAATGGACTTCCCCAAGTTTCCTAGAAACGGTGGGCTCCGGCCTTGAGGGATGGGGTGCACGTTGTGTTGAATTGGAGCGACCTCAAAGGAAACATGTGAAATTTGTGTTTCAGAGAAAGGAAGAGGTTAGTGAGTTTAGTAAGCGGGTTCCGGAGGAAGCTGGGTCTTGGGTTAAAAGGCTTGGAATTTTGGTGACTGTTCACTGTGGTCAAGTTGGAACAGAAGGCGCGTTGCTTAGCATTTTTATTGGCTGCTCCCTTCCTTGGGAGATAAGTGTCTTTGGCCTTGCAAATATATTTATAACCTTTCCCCCTCTGTCATAGCCACCACTGCTGCTGCTGGTGGTGGTAGTAGTGTGTGTGTGTGTGTGTGTGTGTGTGTGTGTGTGTGTGTGTGTGTG
>CAJQZJ010012348.1:311830-326231 GCA_907164525.1 Lophiomys imhausi | reverse complement strand
TGTGTGTGTGTGTGTGTGTGTGTGTGTGTGTGTGTGTGTGTGTGTGTTTCTGTGCACTCATATACGCTCATGTGTCCTTTAGCTGCGCTTGTTCAGGTAGGTGTGAGTTTCTTCCATGGCCTCCTGTGGCATGCATATTATGCACAGGTTATATCAGAACTAAGCACTGTTAGTATCTGAGTTTAAAATCTATTTTTTTCTAGGATTCTCTCTTCCTGTCTACTACATCTTGAGGTTCCAAGCCCATGTCTGTGAGACGTGAATGGATTAGCACCTCCTAGAGGCAAGAATCTGCCTCTAGGTTGTGCCTGCATTTTTGAAAACACATTTTTAATTAAAATATAATTGCATCACTTTCCCCCTTCCCTTTCCTCCCTCCAGCCCTTCCCAAGTCTCTACTCTCCAACTTCCCTTGTTCCCTATCCACACTCTCAATTGACAGCCTCTTTTCTTTTATTATTATTGTTGCATATATATTTGTATGTATGTATAAGTATATAAAAGCAACCTGCTCAGTCTGTCTTTATTGTTTGAGTGTGTATGGCTTCAGGGCTGGCCACTTTGATAACCAATAAGGGGATTCATCCCTGTGAAAGGCTAATTCTCTCTCGCTTCCACAATCATTAAATGCCTGAAGTTCTTTATATAGAGGTGGGGCTCTGTAAAAATTTCCTCCTTCTCAGTATGCTTATAGATATTGCCATTGTTCGGGTCTTGTTTATGCCATTTCTATGAGAGACTGTTTCACGGTGGACATTCTGGTATTCTGCATATTGCAGTCCTTCTGCCAGTTCTTATCCAATGCTGCTTGAGCAGTAGATTCAAGAGCCTTTAGGATGCATCCACTGGAGCTGGACTTCCCATGATCCTTGATTTCTGCCTTTTGTCCAATTATTGTTTTCTGTGATGGTCTCCATTTGCTGTAAACAGAAAATTTGGGGATTTTGTTGGTTTGGTTTGGCTTTTTTGGGGAGGTGAGTTTGTTTGTTTGTTTCAATGAGGGATGGTAGCTACATTTGTCTGTGGCTACAAAAATAAGTTTTAGAATGTAGTTAGACGTTATGCTGGTCAAGCAAAGTGGTAGTAGTTAATTATTTTCTAACATTCATGATCTGACCAGCTCTAGGTTGTTGGCTAAGTTTCTAGTAGTGTGCATGATTTCCCTTCTGTGGATATGAACTTTATGTTCAACAAACAGCTGTCATTGCACCTTTGTAGATATCTTGTCTTGCTTGTCATTGTTATGATTCCTGAGTGTCACAGCTCAGTGGGACTATTAATTGTTTCTCTCCTGTACTGGTTAGCTTTATATCAAACTTGAAACAAGCTAAAGTCATTTAGGGAGAGGGAACCTCAAATGGAAAATGACCCAACTCTGATTGGCCTGTGGAAAAGCTTGTTGAGCATTTTCTTGATTGGTGATGAATGTGAAAATGGTTAGCTCACTGTGGGGAGTGCTACCCCTGGACTGGTGGTCCTGGGTGTTATAAGAAAGCAGGCTCAGCAACCCATGAGGAGAAAGCAAATAAGCCCTGCTATTCCATGGCCTGTGCTTCAGTTTCTGCTCCCAGGTTCTTGGCCTGGTTGAGTTCCTTCCCTTTCTTCCTTCATTGATGGACCATTATTTGAAAGTATAAGTGAAATAAACCCTTTCCTCCCCAAGTTACTTTTGATCATGGTTTTATCATAGCATTAGAAACTTTAGTAAAACATTTCTGGAAGCTTTCATAGTATCTTCTGGTATTATGGAAGCTAGAACACAGGAAGGAGGCTTTCAGGCAAGATCCAGCTTAAGTAAAAGTAATCTGAGTCCTATGTCCTAAGTGTGAAGAATCTTCAGTAATAGGGACTTACTTTCAACCTCTGAAATGCAACAATGGCAACAATAGTCTATATTGTTTGGAGAATCTCTCGACTACCCTGACCAACCTACTTAAAGAGAGATTTCACATACTGAACCTGTGGTTTTGTTAGTCTGTAGTTCTTGTGGAGGCATTGTCGGCCCAAGCGCTCATGCATGTGTGCATGTGTGTGTGCGTGCGTGTGTGTGTGTGTTGTATAATTTTAGGTAAATAAAAATAGTAAGATTTCTTCAGGCTTTATTAAACAACCTTACTATTATTTGTCATTCTTCATTCCTTCTGCTTCTGTAATGTCTCCCTTTTCCATTCCCAGTTGGAGCCTTCCCCCTATTTTTCTGTTTTGAGCTTCGTTTCACCCATACATTGCTATTCCCCCTTCAATCTCTCCTACCCTGTGGTCCCATTATGCTTTCCTGGTTTCTATGTTGCATACTTACTTCTGAAGATTTAGAGCTAGGGACATCAAATGAGAAAAAACTTGTAATGCCTCTCTTTCTGGGTCTGGGTTATCTCACTCATTATAATCTTTCCTAAATCCATCTATTCATCTTCAAATTACATGACTTGATTTTTCTTTCCAGCTGAGTAGTATTCCATAGTATATATGTACCTCATTGATGGGGTGATGTTATGAATTCTAAATGTTAATTAACCTGCCCCCAGAAGCTTGCTTGCTGAAAGTCAAGTAATGCAGTGTTACCTTTCTTGTCTCTGATTGGTTAAATAAATTCTGAGGCCTGAGATTGGGCAAAGACAGAGGTAGGTGGGACTAAGGTCCTCAGACTTCTGAAGCAGAGAAGTTGTTGGATAAAAGAAATCTCAAGTAGAAGAAGAAAAGGAGAAGCCAAGAGCAGGAAGGAGGACCATGTCATGGGTTAGAGAAAAGAACCTAATTCCATGTGGCCTGGAACTTCAGCAGAGCATGGGGAATAACAGCCCAGGGGACATATATATATATGGGGTCATATTTGGGAAATAGAATTAAGGGCTAGCTTAGATGGGTTAAGATTGCACAATTCAGGCCAAACTTTGTTAAAATCCATCAGGTGTTTGTGTACTCATTTATAATGGCAGGTTAAGGATTAACACTCCTGACCAATTAAATATAATGTAAATGCAGATAAATAAATAAATTAATTACTTCTACAAATGGCACCCAACATAAATACTAGTAAACAATTTAATTAGTCACATTCTACACTTCATTTTCATTATCCATTCATCAGGTTGTTTTCATTTCCTAGCTATTAGAAATAGGGCCACAGTGAACATGGCTGAGTAAGTATATGTGGAGTAGGATATCATGTCCATTGGACATGTGCCAAGGAGTGGTATGACTGGATAATATGGAAAAAAAAACACTTTTTTTGACAGTTCTCCATACTGATTCTCAGAGTGCCTGCAGCAATTTGCACTCCCACCAATAATGAATGATGACACCTAGCCTCACCAGAAGCTGTTGTCAGTTGATTGGTCAAGCTTACCATTCTGATTGGTGTGAGATGAAACCTCAAAGTTGTTTCAATTTTGTTGGTGGTTATTTCTTAGACATTTTTACTTCTTGTACTGAGAACTCTATGGTTAAATCTCTAGATCATTTTTTTAAATTGGTCATTTCTTTTCTAGACTCCTATTTCATTTATTTTTTTATTTTTGAGTTCTTTGTATATTCTGGATATACAGAATATTCTGGATATACATATTTCAAATGTACAGATGGCAAAGATTTTCTCCCCATCTATGGGCTTCTTCTTTACTTACTTGATTGTTTCCTTAGCTGTACAGAAGCTTTTCAAACTTATGAGTCTCACTTATCAAAACTTTTTAAATTCCTGGATAAATAAATTCGTATTCAAAAAGTCTTTTCCTTCAGCTATGTGTTGTAGTGTACTGCCAATGTTTTCTTCTAGCAGTTTTAGCATTTCAGATTTCAAATTGAGGTCTTTAAGCAACTTGGAGTTAATTTTTGTACAGGGTGATACACATAGATCTAATTTCATTCTTTTGCATGGAGATATTTACTTTTCCCAGCACTATTTGTTGAAGATACTGTCCTTTCTCTAGTGTGTATTGCTTTTAAGCTCTTGTTAAATATCAGATGGTTGTAGTTATGTGTACTCATGTTTAAGTCTTGTATTTTATTCCATTGGTCTACATGTCCTTTTTTTTTTTTTTTTTACCAATACCATACTGTTTTTGTTACTGCAATTCCATCATATATCTTAAAGTCTGGAATGGCAATCCTTCAGTATTACAGCTTATTCAGAAAAAAAAGGCTCACAGTTATTGTGTGGTGTACATCTGAACCTAGGCTTGTGGATGTGAATGTGAGTGTGTGTGTGTGTGTGTGTGTGTGTGTGTGTGTGTGTGTGTGTGTAAGACAACTTACAAGGCAAAGGTGGCTGGTGAACAAAGAGAGATCATGAGATGCAGGTTTTGAACTAAGCTTGTGAGAGTGGACATCACTTGTGATAGGTCTACAACTAGGGTTTTAAAATTTTTTGTTTACTTATTATTAGGGGGGATTTATGACAGAAGGGCAGTGAAACTTTTGTAAATTGGCATCTGGGTAAGTTTCAGTGTAGGACTATATGGGTCTCCATTATGAGCCAGGAAAGGAGCTGGCTTATAGCCACCCCAGTGGCTCTTGAGTGTGTTCACACCAAGGTATAGAGTGTTCCCTCCAGAAAAAGTAGAAAACCACAGGTTACAAATCCCTGGGCTGCTCATTAGTCTGTTTTCCTTAGTAAGCATTCCCAGAGAGAAACAAATATAAATTCTGACGTTGCAAGGAGCCTTCAGGGCTGTTGTGTGAGATCATGTGAATAAATCCAGTACCACTTTTCAGTGTCTTCTATGTGTTATCTCATTTTAACCTATGATATCCAGTACATAATATAAACCTTTCATGGAGACATTATTTTGATTTTATGACTAAGAAAATCGAGACACTAAAATATTGATCTATTTGTCCAAAAGAGTTTGAGCTGCAGGCATTCCAGTCTACAACTGTCTGGATCCAAAGCTTGAGTATGCCTTTGACATACTACTTCATCCTCAAAATAGTCAGATTTCCAAAACAGAAGCAGATGAATCCAGGGAAAGCCACCTGAACTGACTTGAAGACCAGTAGGGATTCATGTCTTGCTAATTTGCTTATGGATCAAGTTCAGGATCTGGCAGGAAATCTGGCATTCCAGAGATGGTTGGAATGCCACAATCTAAATTCCACTGGAAAACATTTCCACTCCCATAAAACATTGTATTTTTCTTGAAGAAAAATACTTACACGCAGTTAGGTTCCACACAGTGTATTTTCATGTTTCAGATCAGATAATCTTCAAATTATCCCTGTGATCATTGTGATTGAGATGTAACTTGAAGAAATAAAAAATAAATTATTAAAAAAAAAAAGAAAGTTAAAAAAAAAAAAAGATGAAGTGTGAACCAAGCCAAAAATTAAGAGAAGATTCCATGGTTGTGCTCTGATTACAGACTGTGATGGTCAAGGGGCATGTGGGTATCAAATGTTCTCACATGTAGCGTTGACTCTGGAGGGCATTACACAGTATGGCTTTGTTTTAATATGAGCTATGGCGGTCATAGCATTGATGACTGTCCTTACAAGCATAGGTCAAAAGAAGAGGAACATTTCAGAAAAAAAAAAGTGTAGATCATTCATAAGATGATGAACTTTTGCATAGTTAAGACCTTTGCATTTTCCAAAATGAATAAAGGTACTTTTAAAAATTATTTTAATTTTATGAAATTAACATTTGTTATATCTTCCATATTTCAAGCACAAACTAGGACTAAATTTTTTTAATTAAGTTAATTAAGAGGTCATTCATCAGTTTGGGAAAGGTAGACAAAATTCTTTAATTGAGAACAAAATGGCATAGTGCCATAAAGTCAGAGGTATGTGGGTATAAAATCAAGAGAAGGCATCTTTACAAGGTTGGAGCATTACTAAAAAAGTCTGGTTATAGAGGAAACTGGTGAATAATTAAAGGATCACCTGGAAGCAGGTTAGAAATCCAAATCTAAGGGTCTTTTGGATGATCTGTTTTATAATCTTTGTTTGAATGATAACATAGAAGATTCCCGATTGACTTCTATTTATATTTTTATGTTTTTTTTTTCTTGATTAGGTACCATCTTAGTTAGGGTTTTATTGCTGTGAAGAGACACCATGACCAATGCAACTCTTAAAAAGGAAAATATTTAATTGTGGCTAGCTTAGTTTCAGAGGTTTAGTCCATTATCATATGGCAGGAAGCATGACAGCATGCAGGCAGATATGGTGCTCAAGATGGATCCGAGATTTCTAAATCTTGATTCACAGGTAGCAAAAACAGAGACTGTACCAGACAGGGTGTAACTTGAATATATATGACCTCAAAGTCTACCTCCACAGTGGCACACATCCTCCAACAACACACCTACTCCAACAAAGCCACACCTCCTAATAGTTCCACTCCATATGGGCCAAGTATTCAAACACCTGAGTCTATATTGACCGTTCCTATTCAAACCTAGTAGTACCATAGGCATAAATAGCATAAGTGGATGTTGGGATGAAGGATGAATCTGAGTCCAAGAAGATTAAGTAGAATTAGTGACTAAACTATTGACAAGAACCCTGTCAAGGACTATTCACATAATGTCTTATGCTATAGTTTGGAGTTATTTGGAGTTATCTACAGTTTTGATTATTTGAAAGTAGGAATGATAATTCGTTAACAGATGTTAACAGATCATACCTAGGTTAGTTAACTCTTATTCTAGAAGTATAAATTGAGTTAACCTGAAAATTCGATGTTGACTGAAGTGAGGTCTTCATATAAAAACAGAAAATCCAATCACAATATTATTTACTGATAAATATCATAATAAAATTAAACTCTTTAAAAAATAATTAGCCCCATTCCTAGAAGTTAGCTACTTATTAACAGGCTGGCTAATACATCTGCTTTGGTGCTTCTATCCAAAGTCAGATTTTGTTATCATATGTACACACCGATGACCATTCGTCTAAAAGTAATGCAAATCTTTTTGATCTGAAACTGTACTCTACACAGGAAATATAGTTTTCCTAAGTTCTTGTATTTGGAATGATTATCATGGAGTAATATGTTTTGAGTTTAGATTAGTTCCAACTGTCATACCATTATTTTGTTTTTGAAGTTTCCTCAGAGTTTTTTGTTTGTTTGCTGTTTATTTTGAGGAAGCCATTGCTAGTGAAGTCATGGGTCTTGGAGAGGATGCAACAACCACCACTTTACTAAACCAGGACAATCCCTAACTACACTCTAAATATTTGTTCATATACTTTCAAATAAATGTAATTCTCACCACTCATCAAGGGAAGTTTTCTTTGCAACAGTTGTAGACCACTACAGAAAACCATAACCAATCAAAGTGCAGAGTTGTTGACCCCAATCCCAAGGGATACATCTCTAAGACAATTCCTGCGTCTAAGGCTCAAAGATCATAGTAGGACAGGGACTGGAAAAATTGTATGAGCCAGAGAAAATCAATGATTTTGCCGTGAGACTGTGACTGGTAGTAATTTCAGAAGCTACATGCACGCATGCAGTCTCACCAACATGACTACCTAAATATGAACTGAACAAGGATGACACCTTTAGACATGCCAATGTAGACAGAGGATACTAGACCACAGGAGATCTCAGCCATACACAAAGAACTCTAAACAACAGACAGATGCTCAGAGTGAGAAATCATATTCCCCAGGAAAGAATACACCAATCAGTTATTCAATACTAAATGATCAGTTCTGAAAACATATGTGCAAGTAACATTATAGACGCATGTTGTATTTTGAAATATATATACATATATATATATAAAATAATAAATGAAAAAAGAAGCCATGAATTTGAGAGAGAGAGAGCAAAGAAAGATATGAGAGAGTTTGGAAGGAAGAAAGGAAGAGGGAAATAATTTAAATTTATTATAATCTCAAAAAGAAAAAAGCATAAGAAAACAAGAATGCCTCACACTAGTGTTAAGAGAAAGCAAATGGATGTCACAAATCTATTATCATCTACTTTCTTCAATATCTATGCACTCATTCACATATTAACTCAGATATCAGAATGTTGTCATCTGATACAGCTAGACAGTCTCCTTTGCATGCTTTGGCATGATTTGTTTTTAGTTTCCAATTTCAAATTAACCCCCATATAATTACAAAGAGAAAAACAGAGATAATATCTATATTATTCCTGCCTATCTAAATACTAAAATACTTTACTTTGTAGTCTTAAGAAATATTCTTCAAGTCAGTTCAGGTCTTGCAATTCAGGCCCTGGTATTTAGTGCCCTCTAGAAAATTAATAGGACATAATGTTTTGTGGCTGAACATGAGCTACAACTTAACTTGACACTTTTTTTTTGAATGTTTATAGAGAAGAGTAATAAAATCTCTGAATCACTGAAGTGGTAAACAAAACAAAATACAAAATAAAGAACCAAGAAACAAAACATCATGTTCTTTCATACCACCTGGGCTAGCTTCACTTTTTGAATTCTCAAACCTCAAGGGAGATGTCTTTCTCCCTTGGCGGTGGAGGTGTCCTGCCACATAGCTGAGGAGCACTTTGATGGATATTTTTTTGCTTCCATGTTTGGAAAGAGTTTTTCCACCAGGTGGAAATGACACCTTCTTGCTCAGTGCTGATTAAGAAGGGCAAAGAGAGGAAAACTTGTACTGTGTTCAAGGGCAGTGATAGAGGCTGAATTTGCAGCTGCAGCTACAATGTTGCCACCTGAGAACACCAAATTAGAAGAACAAAGCAAATTTAAAGATATGCCACAAAAAAGATGATGGCTCAGGTTTATCTCCAAATTGTGCCTTCATTAGAGAAAGTGAGTCTTTTACTGCTGTTATCCAATTGATACTGTTAAAAAATCCTCACCAGACTTTCTTGAATATGCTCACTGAGTTGGAAGTGCTAGGGTTTTTTTTTTTTTCCATCAGCCTGTTAAGCAACTATGAAATAGAAACATTTTCTTGGTGTTACTAGAAATGAAAAGGGTAGAGGAGGCAGGGGTTAGCTTTGTTCCTTTAAGGTATTCCATTATGAAGGCAGAATTCAATACATAAAAAATAGCTTCATACATACATCCATACATACACACATACATGCATACATGCATGCATTAATCTTTTCAAAAAACAAGCATTTTCCCCCAGGGGATATTGGACTTGGTAAGTTCTCATCTAAGGTTTTAAACTTCTGTGTTCTGCTAGGAGTAGACATGGTTGCAAAAACTGTGGTTGTTACTGAAGTAATTATTTTCAAAGTATAAACTGGGAAATGGGAGACCTCACTAAGACTACTCACCTCTTTTATCTATTAGTATGGACCTGAGGATGACTAGAATATTTCCAGGAAATATGTGTTGAACAGAGGTACAAAATCTTGAAAAAGCCTATATTGGGGCCTTTCCTGGGCATTGGACACCCAAGCTGATAAACTAGAATGTGCTCATTCCATTCTAATAGAGAATACAGACACATAAACAGAGTTAACATGGTAATATTATGATAGAAAAATACCAGGATGCTATTGACACTTACAGGGGAGCCAACATTAAAGTGAAGATGTGAGTTGGAGAAGGCATGGGCTTCCTTTACCTCTGTTGCTTTCTTCCAAAGCTATCACTTCCTAAAGGGAATTTTTTGAAATAGATCACTGACATTTTCTCACTGACATTTACTTACTCACATCTAACTTTGTTCTTTTCCCTGCAGATATCTCAGGATATCTGGGACATCTTTAGTTTTTTTTTCTGGCTTTCACCATAGCCTTAGTTTATGTTATTGTATTTTTGAAAGAGAAATAATCCTAAAAGTTTAATTAAAACAAGAAAGAAGCATTAATGGTTTTTTAAAAAGAGAGGACTGAGCTAAATAAAAAACCCCTGGCCATGGCAAACATACGGGTATACAGTTCTCCTTTCCTTGTTATACCTTCCCTGTTCCTCTCCCAAGGTGGGACCTTCCAAGAAACTGATAGGTATTTTTTCGAAGCCCATTATATCCATAATTTAGTCTACTATAAGTAGATGTATAAGATATGAAAATATGAGCATGTGTTTAAGTACCTTTAAAGTTGAAAAGCTTACTAGAGCAAAGGGTACCAATATGTTCCCATGGTCAGGATTCTCTGAAGCCAGTATGAGGTGACCCAAGTAGAGTTCATCATTACCACTTAATGTTTTTATTATGTCCTTTTCAGGACCCTGAGATGGCCCAGGTGAAGTGACCCCCACTACATGGCTTTAAATCCTGTTTTGTAGACCACAACTATTTTTATGGCCATCTAGAATAATCCATATAATCTGTTGTATTGGTTCTCTTGCTTTAGGTGTACCTAAGTAGTTTCTATACCTAAGCTCTTGCCTAACATTGTAAAATTCGACTTTAAAATAAATCCCAAGTATCACTTTCTACCAGATATTTACCCTGACATCTTTACTTTGAGCAGTAACTGGATTATATGCTCTAATGCAGCATATGAAAAGGTGAAAGGAATTTTGATGTGGAGGACTTATGATACACGCTGTAAAAAGAAAAGTAGTCATTATCCAAAACCTGGGGAGTGAGCACTATAAAAGAGTATAGTTGGAAGGACATCCTAGTAGAAGGAAAGATGTTATTTGTGAGGAATTAAAAAAAATTGGACTGTGATTCATAAAATACTATAGAATGTTGACAATTCTCTGTTTAAGTAGATAGTATAGTATTTAATTAGAATGCTGGAAACATTATTGGCCATTACTAAGGAAAGATTTAGACTATTCATCAAGGTATAGCTTGTTTGGACCAAAGTAAACTGAAGAAGAGTTTCTTCTGAGTAGTTGTTGGGTGCCATTATTCCTGGGGAGATGTGAACAAATGTTTGCTTACCAGAGAGTGGACCAGAGACAGATCCCAGTTAGAATATCATCAAAGTCCAACTAGGTGAATTTTCTTTTTCAGTTTTATTGGGGTTACTTACAGGAGCAGGATGACTACAGGCTTCCTTGTAAGACATCTTCCTTTAGAACCCCTGTGTCTTAATGACCTTTCCTTCAATGTGTGAGGTTTTATCTCACAGGAAAGTCCTACGAAGCAGCTGTGCAGCTCATATTTCTACAGCTGCATGCAGGATTTGCCAAGTGCTTTGGCTCAGGCTTTAAATGTTTTAATAAAAAAGATAATCCCAGGGACAGAGTTTGTAAATTCTTAGCTAAGATTTTAAACTCTGCCTCCACCATCAGTGAAACAACCAAACAATGAAGCAAGTCATTCTTAATTACAGATCAAGAAATTGAGAGATCTTGTCAAGGCAACGTATTGCCTCCTGCCAAGGAGGCACTGAGCTCCCCACCTGACTCACACCAATTGTAAGGTCTCCAGGAATAAGTATCAAAGAGAAGTATAAGAACTTCAAAGGGATCTCATTATGCACATTGAACAGCTTTTCAGCAGACATATTTGATGCTGAATTTGTTCTGTTTCTGTGCTGGTTGGTAGGTACTAGCTCTTATCGCAACTGGATACTAGTTTATGTGTATATGAGTCTGGAGCTGAATTTTCAAGGATATTCATCTAAAGTCCCTTGCAGTTTAGGTAGCACCTGGTCCACCCTACAATAGCAATTAACCTTGGAAGAAAGGGGGACATAATGGTTCCATTTAGGGATAGAGCAGGAAGTTCTCATTCCTATACTTATATGTTATTTGGATGGTCCTGAACATGGATCACATTTTAAAAACATAGGAAAAATTGTAACGGATATATGCACATTTATTCTCAGAGGATATTTGGGGGATTAGGTAGGATTTTAGACTTTTTAGTCAAGGTCTGTATCTTTCCTAAAGTCTAGGAAAGGGACAGATCTACTTACCATGCTGATAACAAGGAAGACTAGACCTTTAATACCATTTTCATTGTTCTTTCTCCTCTGTGATAAGTTATTGTCCACACAGGCTTAGATAATGTGCGTATTTCTCTTTGTACCTAAATATAAATTACCCACAATGATTAAGCAAAAGAAAATTCACTCTTGTAAATATTAATGAATAAGCAGCAGCTCTGAAATTAGTTTCCTTCTCTTTTTGGTTTTGATGAGAATATATTTTAGCTTTAATTATAAAAGCACATAGTAAAAGTTCAAATAACACTGATTACTCAGCACAAAACAGATTCTCTTGCATGAACCTAGCATGATCCTTTGAGCTCCCATGTCCCACAAAAAGTGTTTTGTTAAGTCTCAACAATTTAGCACCTGCAGATCCAAGTGTCAAATGTGTCTGTTTTATTCTATCAGGTTTTCAAAACCTTCAGTATTTTGGTTCCCACATATATGTATCTATTTTCCTTATGGATTTATATTTGTGCTAGTAACTAATAGTCATCCCCTGTTTTGATGGTTAATCTCCACCTGCTACAATTGTTTCATTTTACTTCCCATTTTGCAGTATAATTGGGAGTAGATGAGGAATCTTTCACTTTTATCCCCCTGTTTTAAAGCCTTTATATGTGTTCAAAGATGACCCTGTACCACCAATGGGCCTTGTTTAAAATTCCATTTTCTGTTAATTGTGAAAAATAGTCAGAGATCTGACTATCTGATGTGTAAAGATCTTCTCATGGTAAAGTGAATTAGATCCTGGACGAACTGAGTGTGATAGGAAAAGGAAAATAAGCCTGGCTTCCAGAAGGAGGAGAAAAGAAAGGAAAATCTAGGGGATGTGTACCAGTTTGCCAGGTGTACACCTAACTGTGGCAGGGCCTGTGGTTAAGCTTGTAATATTTAATTATTTTTTTATTTAGTGTGCGAGTATTTTGTCTGAATGTATATATCAGCCTCATGTATAAGCCTGGTACTCAAAGATGATACAAAAGGATATTGGATCCCTTAGAATTAGAGTTACAGATAAGTGTGAGCTGCTCTGTGGGTCCTGGAACCTGAACCCAGATTCTCTGTAAGAGCAGCAAGTCCCCTTAACCATTCCAGTTCCTAAACTAACAATTTGTTATTATTGTTTATTCCTTACTAACACTGTATATTTTCCCATTGCCACATATTCATAGCACCTCTTTGTGTATGGTAACTTGCTTATCCTTTTGTGGGCATATTTGTTATCTCTAATCTACATTGATTGGCAGCTCTATAAGCACTGTAATAGAACACTGTAGGGCTTGACACAAATATTTTCTAAATGTAATAATAAATGAATAACTTGCCAAATTGTAACAACCAAAACAATAAGCACTCTACATGTGTCAAAACCTATACTAAACACCTTCCATCCCTTAAGCCTCAAAAACAGGCTTTGAAAGTAGCAATTAATATTCATATTTTACAAGTGAGGAAAGGAACCATAAAAATGTTGGGTCTTCTGTCACAAGTCATACAGACAGTGATAGACTGATATTTGAACCAGGGTCGGCTTGAGACCTTGAGGTTTAAAAATTAAAGTGGGTGCCATATTCTGCAGATCTCTTGAGGTTTTTGAAGATGCCCTATCTATCTCTTATATTTAGATAAGCAAATATTGCTTGTCTCTTAGCAACTTGATTTCTGAGTAGCTTAGAAAATAACTGTGATAGACTGTCATAGTAACTAACAAAATGACACGTTTTCATGACTATTAGTTTCCGTTTCTTAATTATCCTAAACAGTTTATGTCGGTTGGTAGCAAGAGGTCAAAACTTGACATTTCATTTTTAAGTATTACTACAAACAATACCTTTAAGAAGCGTTACCCTTAATTTTGTATCAATATACAAAGATCAATACCAATGTGGCCAAATATAATCTTAATTTTGTATCAATATACAAAGATCAGTACCGATGTAGCCCAATACAATCTTAATTTTACATTAATATACTAGGGTCAATACCATTGTGGCCAAATATAATCTTAATTTTGTATCAATATACAAAGATCAATACCGATGTAGCCCTATACAATCTTAAATTTGCATTAATATACAATGATCAATACCAATTTAGCCAAATATAATATTAATTTTGTATCAGTATACAAAGGTATAAAGCTATATTCAATAATCTGTCCTTTTTTCTTGTTCTTTCCTATACTATGTCTATGTCCCATTTTTCTCAAGTCTGTTCACTCCTATATAGGAGAGAAAGGAGGATACAGAAAAGCAAAAGAGAGAAGTCCCTGGGTCTAACCTCCAAAACCCATTTAACAAGACCATTTAACAGCTTGTAGTCTTTTCCCCTAAATAACAAAATTTTCTATTATCTATCAAATAACCAAAGGGGAAGAACACCCTCCCCACCTTCTGGGGATGGGACGTTGTTCTCTTAAAATGACTTCCTGCTGATTTGGGACGTAGTAAACCTGTTTGGGGTCCAAATAAGAATGGAAAAATGGTTAAAAATGTTAATAGAATCATTTGATGTTCAGTCCCTTTGTGCTCAGCTATTTAGATGTCCTACAAAGTTCATAGACAGAAGCTGATCTTCAGAACTTTACTGAAGATCTGG
>CAJQZJ010012348.1:256427-266830 GCA_907164525.1 Lophiomys imhausi | reverse complement strand
AAGTAAGTGTTAAATAAATAAATAATAACTAAAAAGTTCGGTTTCAGCTCAGCTTGTCTGAGAGGGTCTCTCAGCACTCCCTACTACTTACATATGCTTGAGAAGGGAGATGCCTAGTAAATTTGGTCAGTTTTTAGTACTTCCTGAAGTTATTTTGTGTTGTTTATCTCCTGAGAGTAATGAGCTGCCCTGCAGGATGGTATGTTTCACTTCCTCTTGGACCAGCAGCTCTCAACTTGTGGGTCACAAACTCCTTGGCAGTTCAAAAGATAATTTCACAGGGTTCACCTAAGACCATCAGAAAACACAAATATTTGCATTATGATTTCTAATAGTAGCAAAAATTATAGTTATGAAGAAACAACAAAAAATAACATTATTGTTGCGGGTCACCACAACATGAAGAACTGTCTTAAAGGATTGCAGCATTAGGAAGGTTGAGAATCACTGCCTTAGACCATCCTGTTGTTTCACCTCCCTGTTAACACCCTGTGTTAACATCTTAATGAGCTTACATTTAAGGTAGACTGTTTTATATCATAACACATTGCTACCGAACAGCTGTATCTTTAACAAGGACTATAAAATTCAAAGGACGGTGTAAACAAACACTATACCTGAAGAAAGTCATGCCATGACCTTAACATCTAAATAATATCTGTGGTAATAATCCACATCAGTGATACTGCATTGTTGACATTTGGGATTAATTGTGTATATAATATTCTATTTTAAGGCAGGATTTATTATTATTATTATTATTAATTAGTGGAAGTAATAGTATTGCTGCTGAGAACTGAACCTAAGACAATGTGCACAGTAAGCAAGTTCTACCATTGAGGTGCATCCCTTGCCTCCTTTTTACTTTTTATTTTGACACAGGGCTCTCACTAAGTTGCTCAGACTAGCCTCAGATTCACTCTGTAGCCAGATTGGCCTTCAACATGTGATCCTCCTGCCTTAGCTTCTAGAGTTGCTGGAATTATAGGTCTGTGATACCATGCCTCATTATGATATTTTATATTTCTTAACGTGCACTAAATACAGTTTTTACATTTGGATTGAAATATCTGGACTCAGAAAAATATTAGACTCTATAGACTTCCTTTCTTTTGTAGTTTCCAATTATTTCAGTATAATACTGAACTATATTCAGTATAATATAAAATAACTATGACTAACTGGAAACTCTATCATTTCAATGTGTCTCACTACAATTTCTAAGTCTTGTTTGTCAAATACTTACCTCATATGATATTTAATGAATAATGTATCAAGGGAAGATTGCTACAGGTCTTATTGAAAAGGATCTAATATACTAAAAATGAATCCAGTTGAACAATGAAAAAACAAGGAAGAAAAAGGCGGAAAAGTGTGGTAAAACAAAATAAGGACAAAGCTTCCATATGTTATAACATATATCTTATGAAAGTTATAAATTTCATAAATTTGAGTCCAGGTTCCCTAACAGTGAAAAGCAAGAAGAACAAACAATTCAAAAGAGTTGCAAATATCCCTTGATCTAAGCTTTTTGTGAAATTTATTTTGTCATTCCTAAATAAAATGAAAAAAATTGTAGTGCAGTTATACCCCACATCTGACAAAGGGCTAATATCCAAAATGTATAAAGAACTCAAGAAATTAAATGCCAAGAAACCAAATAATCCAATAAAAAATGGAGAAAAGAGCTAAACAGAGAATTCACAGAGGAATTCCTAAAGGCTGAGAGACACTTACAGAAATGCTCAGTATCCTTAACCATCAGAGAAATGCAACTCGAGATGACTTTAAGATTCCATCTCACACCTGTCAGAATGGCTAAGATCAAAAGCTCAAATGACAACACATTCTGGCGAGGGTGTGGAGAAAGGGGAACCCTCCTCCATTGCTGGTGGGAGTGCAGGCTTGTGCAACCACTATGGAAGTGAGTCTGGCAATATCTTAGAAAACTTGGAATAGTTCTGCCTCAGGACCCAGCTATACCACTTCTGGGTATACATCCAAATGACTCCTCACTGAATCACAAGGAAGTTTCCTCATCTATGTTCATATCAGCCTTATTTGTAATAGCTAGAAACTGGAACAACCCAGATGTCCCTCAACCGAAGAATGGATTAAAACACTATGGTACATCTTCACAATGGAATACTACTCAGCTATCAGAAACAAGGAAATTATGCAATTTTCAGCCAAATGGATGGAACTAGAGAAGCTCATCCTGAGTGAGATAACCCAGACTCAGAAGGATGCACATGGCATCTATTCACTCATAGTCGGATTTTAGCTATATAGTACAGGATATCTATACTACAACTAACGCACCAAAGGGAACATGGACATGGAGTTTTTTTGTTTGTTTGTTTGTTTTCTCCCCTGTCATTGAGATACTTTTCCCTGGTGGTTCTGTCTTGTAGGCCTCCAGTGTATGAGGAGGCTCTTGGCACTCATATGACTCCTAACCTGAGGCAGGGGACTGTTATGTAGGGATGCTCCACTCCAGAGGAGTGGGATGGAAGGGTTAGGCAGTAGAGGGTGGGAGAGTGGGATTGGGAGGGGTGGAAAGAGGACACTACGATGGAGATGTAACCTGAAGCAAAAATTAAATAAATTTAAAAAAGAATGATATGCCTTAATGTTTAGGAATGCATGGCATTTGAAGCATAGAGATGAAGTCCCTATAAAGCAGAAAGTATAAAGTCCTTGGCAGTAATTATATTTAGCGGGTCACAAAATGGCTCATAGGTTAAGTTATCAAAGAAATATAAATACAAATACAAGAAAATGGCTTTTAATTAGAGTTCTCAAATTAATCCAAGTGAATAAAATAAACTACCCTTTAGGGGTCAAAATCTTATCATTTTAAAAGGGACAGATGATAAGGCAGATAGAACATGATAGAATCACTGACAGTTTTTCCAGTTCTATAAAAACATTATGTGAATTCAGGATTTTTTTTTAACTGAGACCCTACTTTGTATAATATATCTCTCTGGGTAAAAAAGATAACACATGGGGGGGGGCAAGATGGCGGCGACCCACACTGATGCATTTTGAACGTGGGAGAAAAGAGACATAAAAAGCACAGAGTTATTGGACACTGTGCAAAAACCGGAGGGGCTAGATGCTCTGGGAACACTCACAGCTCCCAAGGGACTGTTAAAAGTCCCAGGGCAAGGCTCTCCCCCCATCTCTTTCAGACATGGAAGCCACTAAATCCGGGACTTGGGAACTCCCATTTGGAGAGGCACCTGGTAAGATCGACCCCAATACACATCAGGCAGAATCCGAGCCCACATGGCGATCACTCACTAGCCTACTAGGCTCCCCACATTTCAGGAGGACCTTATAGTTATTTAGGAAACTTTGCGGGCTAGTTGAACTCTTAGCAAGGCAGCAACAGGGCTCACGGCAGGTGGTCTGCAGCCTCTCGAGCCGTGGAGGACCCGAGCGAGCGGGAAGCCGGTGGGCAGGGCAGAAGTGCCAAGCCCGCAGCAAAGCAGCCAGGGTGGGAAGCAGGCACAGGCGGGCAGGGGTTAAAGCTCAGCACACCCGCGGCAAAACAGCCAGGGAGGGAAGTCGGCTCAGGCGGGCGGGGCTGAAGCTCTGCACACCCTCCGTAGAACAGCCAGGGAGGGAAGTCGGCACAGGCGGGCGGGGCTGAAGCTCCGCGCACCCGTGGAAAAGTAGCCAGGGCAGGAAGCCTGAACAGGCAGGCTGGATTGAGGCTCCATTCGCCTGTGTCTGAGAAGCTGGGGCGGGAAGATGGCACAGGCGGGCAGGGCTGAGGGGCCACGCCTTTGGCACAGGAGTCTAGTGGGAAACCAGAAGCCAGGGGACCATAGCTGTATTCTGGAAAACCCAGACAAATTAGGTGTGGAGCAGGGCCCTGTCAGTCTCTGTGATGACAATCAAAGTCCACGGAATCTGGGCCTGGGAAAACAGGTCCATACCATCAGAACCATTACAGGCTGATCACTTAGTGTGCAACACAGAGAAGTTTGAATTGGGAGCAGTGAAACAATCCCGGACCGTTACTCACTACCTGGGGATAGGCTGCACCAGCTCACAGTGCTTCAGGCTACTAGAATCACAGTGACCCTGAGATCCTCCTGTATGCAACAACAGATAGCCAAGCAATTCGACTCCTACACCAAAGCATCCCCTGTGGATCCAAGCCCAGAAAACGTCGAAAACAGAGAGATAAACACATCCATATGGCCAAAGGTCCAAGAAAAAAAATAGAAATCAAGGAAATATGATTCCAACAACGCAGAATTATCCTAGCTCATCCAATTCGGATGACCTCACACCAACAGAAACACATGAAAATGATGACAATTCTGCATTATGGAAAGTGATAGAGTCCCTTCAAGAATAACTTAAATCTATGAAGGAATTCAAAGAAGCCACAATTTTACAAGTCAAAACAACGAACAACACCATTAAACAGCTCCAAGCTAAGGTGACCCAGCTTGAACAGGAAAAGGACAAAGCAATGAAAGATTTCCAGACAAAAACAAGCATACTGGAGAAGGAAATGTACAGAACGAACAATACCATACAAGACATGAAAATAGAAATAGAAACAATAAAGAAAACAATGTCAGAGTTAAAAGAGGACGTGGAGAATCAAGGGAAGAGAACAGGAACTACGAATGTGAGTATGAAAAATAGGATGCAAGAGATGGAAGACAGGATCTCAGGCATGGAAGATTCGATGGAAGAAATCAGTACAACATCCAAAGAAAATGAGAAGGCTAAAAAAAAACTCTCACCCACAACATCCAAGAAATCAAGGACTCAATGAAAAGACGGAACCTAAGAATTATAGGCATAGAGGAAAGAGAAGACTCCCAACTCCAAGGTCCAGGAAATATCTTCAACAAAATCATAGAAGATAACTTCCCAAAACTGAAAAAAGAGATGCCAATAAAAATCCAAGAGGTTTACAGAACACCGAACAGATTAAATCAGAAAAGAAACTCCTATCACCACATAATAATTGAAACACCAAATGTACAGAACAAAGAAAGAATATTAAAAGCTGTAAGAGAAAAAGGCCAAGTCACACACAAGGGCAGACCCATCAGAATTACACATGACTTCTCCTCAGAAACTTTAAAAGCTAGAAGGGCCTGGACAGATATCCTACAAGTCCTGAGAGAACATAGGTGCCCAGCCAGACTACTATACCCAGCAAAACTCTCTATCAACATAGACGGAGAAAACAAGATATTCCATGACAAAATCAAATTTAAACAATATCTACCCACAAACCCAGCCCTACAGAAAATCCTAGAAGGAAAATTCCAACCCAGAGAAGAAAACTTCACCCAAGAAAACAAAGGGAATAGAAAACCCCTCAGCAACTAAACCAAAAGAGTCACAGGACCATCACCTATACCAAACTAATGGGAAATAACAACCCCAGGTCACTAATATCCATTAACATCAATGGACTAAACTCCCCAATAAAAAGACAAAGACTTGCAGACCTGATCCGCAAGCAAGACCCGTCCTTTGCTTCAAACAAGAAACATATCTCACTACCAAAGATAGACACTACCTCAGAGTAAAGGGCTGGGAAAAGGTTTTCCAAGCAAATGGACACAGGAAGCAAGCTGGAGTAGCCATCCTGATATCAAAAAAAAAACCAGATTTCAAACTGAAGTTAATGAAAAAAGACAAAGAAGGGCATTATCTACTCATTAAAGTGGATATTCATCAAGAGGAAATCTCAATACTGAACATCTAAGCCCCAAATACAAAGGCACATATATTTGTAAAAGAAACACTTCTAAAACTGAAATTGCACGTTGATAACAACACATTAGTAGTGGGAGACTTCAACACCCCACTCACAACAATGGACAGATCAACAATACTGAGGCCAAACAGAGAAATATTGAGTCTAACAGAGATCGTGAAACAAATGGACCTAACAGACATCTACAAAACGTTTCACCCAAACACAAAGGAATACACCTTTTTCTCAGCACCTCACAGAACCTCCTCCAAAAAAGACCACATAGTTGGACACAAAGATAGTCTCAATAGATACAAGAAAATTGAAATAACACCTTGTATCTTATCAGACTACCAAGGAAAAAAGCTGGTCTTCAACAGCAAAAGAATCAACAGAAAGCCTACACACACATGGAAATTGAACAGCTCCTTACTGGATGACCACTGGGTCAGGGAAGAAATAAAGAAGGAAATCAAAGACTTCTTAAAATCCAACGACAATGAAGGCACAACATACCGAAACCTATGGGATACAAAGAAAGCTGTGCTACGAGGAAAGTTCATAGCACTAAGTGCTTTCAAAAAGAAAATTGTGACAGCTCATATTAGTGAATTAACAGCTAAGATGGGTGAATTGGAAAAAAAAGAAGCAAACACTCCCAAGAGGAGCAGAAGGCAGGAAATCATCAAACTTAGGGCTAAAATCAACAACTTAAAATCAAAAAGAACTATACAAAGAATCAATGAAACCAAGAGTTGGTTCTTTGAGAAAATCAACAAAATAGACAGACCCCTAGCCAAATTAACTAAAAGACAAAGGGAAAGAACCCTAATCAACAAAATCAGAAATGAAAAGGGAGAAATAACAACAGACATTGAGGAGATCCAGAAAATATTGGGGTTCTACTTTAAAAATCTATATTCCACCAAATTTGAAAAAGCATTTGACAAAATCCAACACCCCTTCATGCTAAAAGTTCTGGAGAGAACGGCCATACAAGGCCCATACCTAGAAATAATAAAGGCAATATACAGCAAGCCAGTGGCCAACATCAAATTAAATGGAGAGAAGCTTGAAGCATTTCCTCTAAACTCAGCACAAGACAAGGATGTACACTTTCACCATATCTCTTCAATATAGTACTTGAAGTCCTTGCTAGAGCAATAAGACAACTAAAGGAGATCAAAGGGATAAATATTGGAAACGAAGAAGTCAAATTATCCCTATTTGCAGATGATATGTTAGTATACATAAGCGACCCCAAAAACTCCACCAAAGACCTCTTACAACTGATAATCCATTTCAGCAAGGTGGCTGGATACAAAATTAACTCAAAAAAAATCAGAAGCCCTTATTTATACAACAAACAAATGTACCGAGAATGAAATAAGGGAAACAACCCCCTTCACAATAGCCACAAACAATATAAAATACCTGGGGGTATCTCTAACCAAGCATGTAAAGGACCTATTCAACAAGAACTTCAAGCCCCTGAAAAAAGAAATGGAAGAGGCCTTTAGAAGATTGAAAGATCTCCCATGCTCGTGGATAGGTAGGATCAACATAATAAAAATAGCCATCCTACCAAAAGCAATATATAGATTCAATGCAATTCCTATCAAAATACCAACACAATTCTTTATAGACCTGGAAAGAGCTATTCTCAACTTCATATGGAACAACAAAAAGCCCAGAATTGCTAAATCAATCCTGTACAATAAAAAAGCATCTAGAGGTATCATCATCCCAGATTTCAAGCTGTACTACAGAGCAATAGTAATAAAAACATCATGGTACTGATATAGAAACAGACCAGTGGTTCAATGGAATCGAATTGAAGACCCAAACATGGAACCACACACCTATGGCCAACCAAATCTTGACAAAGAAGCCAAAACCGCACAATGGAAGAAGGACAGCATCTTCAACAAATGGTGCTGGTCCAACTGGATGTCCACTTGCAAAAGAATTAAATTAGACCCATACCTATCACCTTGTACAAAACTTAAATCCAAGTGGATCAAAGTCCTTAACATAAGGCCGGCCACACTAAATATACTAGAAGAAAAAGTAGGAGAAACCCTCGAACTCATTGGCATAGGTGACAACTTCCTGAACAGAACACCAACAGCTCAGGACCTGTGATAAACAATCAATAAATGGGACCTCATGAAACTGAAAAGCTTCTGTAAGGCAAAAGACACTGTCATTCGAACAAAACGGCAACCAACAGACTGGGAGAAAATCTTCACCAACCCCACATCTGATAGAGGGCTATTATCTAAAATCTACAAAGAACTCAAGAAACTAAATGCCAAGAAACCAAATAATCCAATCAAAAAATGGGAGACGGAGCTAAATAGAGAATTCACAAAGGAGGAATCCCTAATGGCCGAGAGACACCTGAAGAAATGCTCAACATCCTTAATCATCAGAGAAATGCAACTCAAGACGACTCTGAGATTCCACCTCACACCTGTCAGAATGGCTAAGAAAAAGAGCTCAAATGACATCATATGCTGGTGAGGGTGTGGAGAAAGGGGAACCCTCCTCCATTGCTGGTGGGAGTGCAGGCTTGTGCAACCACTATGGAGGTCAGTCTGGCGATATCTTAGAAATCTTGGAATAACTTTGCCTAAGGACCCAGCCATACCACTTCTGGGTATACACCCAAAGGACTCCTCACGGAGTCATAGGGAAGTCTCCTCATCTATGTTCATAGCAGCCTTATTTGTAATAGCTAGAAATTGGAAACAACCCAGATGTCCCTCACCTGAAGTATGGATTAAAAAACTGTGGTACATCTATACAGTGTAATATTACTCAGCTATCAGAAACAATGAAATCATGCAATTTGCTACCAAACGGATGGAACTAGAGAAGCTCATCCTGAGTGAGCTAACCCAGACTCAGAAGGATGCATATGGCATCTATTCACTTATAGTAGGATTTTAGCTATATCGTACAGGATATCTGTACTACAACCAACACACCAAAAGGAACATGGACATAGACTTTTTTTTTTCTTTTTATTTTTCCTCTCTTTTTTGTTGTTTTTCTTTTTTTTTCGTGGGTTTGTGTGTTTGTTGGTCTTTTTTTAGTTTTCCCCCAGTAGCAAGGAGACACCTTTCACTAGCGGTTCTGCCTCATAGGCCCCTGGTGTATAAAGAGGCTCTTGGCCCTCATATGACTCCTGAGCTGTGGTGAGGGACTGTTATGCAAGGACAAAACTTGGTAGCAGGGACTTCGACAGCCTAGCTCTGCCAAGACAGGGTAGGCAAGTCCTTCATAATCCCTGCTCTACAATAAATGTCTGTCAGAGAAACAGGACCAAATGTCTGAAGACTGATGCTTGAATGTATGGATAGAAAAAGGGAACTGTCCATGCAGTCACTGGTATGTCATTTCTTAATTTTGGAAGCTGCAGGCCCTGCAATTCCTATATAATCAGATATATTTATCCCTCTCAGGTCTCTGAGGTGGTTGAAGACTAGATAGCTAGAGTCTCATAGTGAAATTTTGAGTTGTTTAGGAATCAAGAGGGTGATCTGGATCTAAGAAGATATTTTTAAAATTATGAGGCAAGTTAGTATGAAAGCTGAGTTAGATATAGAACTTTAAACTCATGGAGATGGTTAGATAGTAGAATGTTAAAGTTAGGTGCCAAATACATATGGACTGGACATTGGGAATGTATGCTAAGCCATATAACTCTTATAATTGTGGCCTATTTATTTCTGTTGTTTTGTATTGTATTTATAGTTATAAGAAAAAGAACCATTTTTTGGACTGGAAGGGAGAGCTGTTGGGGGGGAAAAGAAATACCTTAAACTAAAAAAAAAAAAAAAGAAGGGAAGAGGATGGGGGGTTGATGGTTGATGGGGAGGAGGGTGGAAGGGTGGGACTGGAGGGGGAGTAGGGAGAGGATTGTGATTGAGATGTAACTTGAAGAAATAAAAAATAAATTATTAAAAAAAATTAAAGTGGGATTCCTAGAGATACCAGCACCTCAGAAAGTAGCTCCTCAATCAGAATTAGGTCTGCAGGTTAAACAGGATTTTGTTAGATGTCTGTGGTTGGAGAAAGACTAAACTGCTGTTCTCAAAGAGCTAAGGTGGAAATGCGAAGCCCATTTAGTGTGCAGTGTGGACCTGAGTGGATATTTTAGCAGTTGTGAATTATTCAGGTGCTGAGACAGAGTGATTGCTTGCACTGAATCCTAAATGAAAACTGGGATGAAATTCAAACCCAGAGGCTCTGCCACTATTGAACTTTTTCTTTTATTTTTTTCCTATTAATAGAAGGAAAAGAAAGCAACAACAACCTTGAAGCTACTAAGTTCTCTTTGCTTCTTATCTCCTCTTCCCTCTCTTCCTCTTTGTGGTAGCAAGACATGAGCCCATTTGTGCATGTTAACACTTTCTCTCCCACTGAGCCATGTCCTTCAAGCTGAGTGCTTCTTAAAGAGTTGGCGCTAAGTGGCCTCTTAGTACATCTTTTAAAAACAGTTTGCTGGGATAGAAAACAAAGAAATCACAAGTTATCATTTAAAGTTTATAATTCTATGGTTTTCAATTTTAATCACATTTTCATAACATTTATTTAGTGTGTGTGTGTGTGTGTGTGTGTGTGTGTGTGTGTGTGTGTGTGTGTGTGT
>CAJQZJ010012348.1:200433-256417 GCA_907164525.1 Lophiomys imhausi | reverse complement strand
TGTGTGTGTGTGTGTGTGTGTGTGTGTGTGTGTGTGTGTGTGTGTGTACTCATGCCCTGGTATACATGTGAAGGCCAGAGGACAATTTATGGAAGCCAATTTTCTCCTTTACCATGTTGGACCTGAGGGTTGACCTCAGGTGACAAACAACTTTATGTACTAATTCATCACCTGCTGCAGTTGCATGTTTTTGAGGACAGACACAGACTGTTCATCTATGATCACAGTCCATTTTAGAATTTTCATCACTAACAAGAGAAACTCATAACTCTCGTCCCTGACCCAAATCCTTGTTCTTCTCCTAGGCAATCAGAAATTTATGTTATGCCACTTTATTTTTCCCTTTCTGTACATTTAACTTAAATGGAATCATACTACGTGGTTTTGTTATTGGCTACCTCAAGTTTGAAAAATGTTTTCAAGATTCACTCATGTTGTAAAATCTGTCAATACTTCATTCTTTTCATTCCAATTCATACTGTCTTGTATGTACCACAACTTTTATAATCATTAATCAATACACACTCAAGTTGTTTATATTTTTCACTATTAAAAATAGTCCTGCTTAATATATGCCAGTATTAGTTTTAATGAAGTTACAAATGAAGATATAGTGTCTTTTCATTAATATTGTTATTATTATTGTTTGTTTTCCCCAAACCACTACCTTATTAAAAAAATAGTTTGTGTTTAAAATATTCAAGTATTTCCCCCATCTTTATAAAAAATATTTTCTTATTCAGTATAATTTGGATAAAATAATCCAAATTTTTAAATTGTACTTTAGCTTCACTAATTAGCTACAGATACTTAAAGATATGAGTTAATTGTTTTTATCCAAATTTAAAAAAGATATCAATCTCTAATAGTAACAATGTTCATGGCTCTTTATAACTTATGTACTGTTTATTGAGTAAATTACTAAGTATCCTATAGCATAGTTAGGTAGGATTTAAAATTAAACAAAGTTTGTATTTTGGTAATGGAAAAAACTACAGTGAGCCCTCCCAGAGTCTTTTTTCCATTTCTAACCATTAAATGAAAAGTAAGATTAGACAGACCAGGAATTCTGATTTCTAATATCTTGTTTCTATCTCTGTTATAATAGTCAGTACATGAAAATAACCTTGTTAATAACATTTAAAGGAATATTGTAATGTTGTATAATTTTTCCTAAAATGTGGCTTTCCATCTAACCCTATTACTTTGCAATCATGGTACTGGAAAGTACTCTGCACACTGCTGGAGAAAGAAGAAAATTATCACTACCTCCCACTTATAAACTCTGTAACCTACATCAGTGATCTTCCTGAATGATATACTAGAGTAATAATGGCACAAATTTATGGAAATACACAACCAGTTTTTTAATTGGACTTAAGGCATATTCCATAAGATGGAACCCATGCTTGACACTGCTAAAGTGTCAAAGAACCTAAGTCTAGATAGGTCATGGGTCCAGGGGAAATGCCACTACTATTATTCTGATAAAGGAACATAGCAACAAAATGTCTCCTAACGGGATACAGGTATACTATAGACAAGTACCTCACTCTACCCTTTTCAGAGGGATATAACACAGAAACCCAGAATTTAATGATACGCCAAAAGTGAAAGACTTTGGAATACTCAGCCCTAAATGGTATGTCTTCATCAAAGCTTACTCCTCAAGGCTCAGAAAATGACGCAAAAAGATTGTAAGAGTCAGGGGTGACACATGACTCCAGTGAAAATGATCATTCAGACGTAACAGATATGATGAACATTTGAACTCATAAAACCTGGCATTCACACAGGGCTTCACTAGCTGGCTGGGGTCCCGTCACTGAGAGGAGGAAGTGAACAAGGGCTCCCATCTCTAACTTATCTGCAACTGATACCCACTGGCAAAATAAAAATTAGTTTTCCCTAGTGGAATATCACTGGGTGTATTATCCGCACCTCAAGACAGGCACCATATCCAGGAGTAGTTAGCCAATACAAAATGAACTCAATAGTACTTTTGTAGTCTTGATCTTATTTTGTTTTGTTAGGGCATTTTTTTCTTGTTTTGTTTTATTTGTCATTTTCTTGTTTATTTTTATTTTTTAAGATTTATTTATTTATGTATTATATATGAGTGCTCCGTCTTCATGCACACCAGAAGAGGGAATCAGATTCCATTACAGATGGTTGTGAGTCACCATGTGGTAGTTGGGAATTGAAATCAGGACCTCTGGAAGAGCAGCTAGTGTTCTTAACCTCTGAGTCATCTCTCCACCCCTGTTTATTTTGATTTTTGTGTGTGTGTGTGTGTGTGTGTGTGTGTGTGTGTGTTTGTTTATATGCATGTTTGTTTTAAAAGAGAGAAAAAGAAAGAACATAAAATTATATGAGTAGGATCTGAGAAGAGTTATGGAAGGGAAAATATGATAAAAATGCATTGTATGAGAAACTTTTTTTTAATAAAATAACTTAAAAGAAACACTTTTCTTGTAGCTTTACAGGGCAGGTTTTTTCATGCTGTCAGGTTAAATGCAATTATGTATTTGATTGCTTAGAGCCTGTAAAACATTTAACATTTGGGCATTTATTATGTGAGTACTTGTTAAAGCCTTTTCTCCTGTATTTTACCAGCATGTAAATTGCATCCAGTCTTTCAATTTAAAACCATGTCTCTTTCATGCTCCCTATACAATATTATCTCACCAATAATATCATCCAGGTACCATTGATTTCCATAATGGTAGTTCTCTAGAGAGACAGTGTCTTGACAGGTTTGGTACTCCTGCTTCAGAGGATAGGCAGGTACCTCCAATGCACCTAGTAGTACCTAGTTCTACTAGTACCTAAACAGTATATAGTTCTGGTAACCATAGATAGTCCAGCTATGTCTTCTCCTCGCATTCATAATCTTCTATTCCCAGGAAACAGAGGACCTTTGTTTCAGAAGGATGCAACATGGGAACTTACTATTTCTGAATAGAAAGAAGAGTCTAATAACATGCATTTTACACTGAACAGCCTATGGGGCAGTGATCTTGGGATAGAAATACTAAAAACAAATATAAATACTGGTAAAAAGCTCAGGTCTCATTAGCTTAGTCGATTTCTCAATACATCTATGAAAGAGACTGTGAACTTAGAATATTTTCGAGAAGATGATCCATGTGTATGGACAGCCATCTGTCTGTGTGCCTGGACATGGATAAACAGCTCAGGTTTTGCTGTATATTTACCAACTTAGACTTGTTAAAGTTGTTAGCTGTGGCCGGACGTGGTGGCACATGCCTTTAATCCCAGCACTCAGGAGGCAGAAGCAGGTGAATCTCTGTGAGTTCAAGGCCAGCCTGGTCTACAAAGTGAGTCCAGAACAGCCAAGGATACACAGAGAAATCCTGTCTCAAAAACAACAACAACAAAAAGTTGTTAGCTGTTGTGGCTGGAAAGATGGCTCAGGGCTTTCAAGCTCTACCTTCTCATATGGAGGACGCAGGTTTGGTTCCAAGCATCTGCCTTGGAACCAAATCAGTGACTCAAAACTGCCTGTAATTTCAGCTCCAGGGGATTTAATACCCTTCTATGGTCTCTGTGGGCACAAGCACACCTGTGGCCTACATTCTCATAGAGACACACATATTCATATAAACAAAAATAAATCTTAAAGAAAATTGCCAGTTGAGTCTCCAGTGGGCTTCTTTATGTGTGACTAAGTATTTTCAAATTTTCAACACTAACTTTTCATCATTAGTTTCTTAAATATTCAAGATAAATGAGAAGCATTTTGTGTTTATTCTATTAAAAATGTATTTTTACACCTTGGTGTAATTATTACACGACCTTGGTTTGGTGGTGCACGCCTTTAATCCCAGCATTTAGGAGGCACAGGTAGACAGATATATGACTTGGAGGCCAGTCTGATCTGCAAAGTGAGGTCAGGACAGGCAGGGTTATTATACAGAGAAAACCTGTCTCAAAAAAATATGTATTATTACATTTAATGCATACTTCAAAGTGCTTCAACTGCATTCTCTTAAGTGAACAGCACTTATCAAAATGAGATTTCCATAGTCTACAGAACAGAGGACCTTGGATTGGTCATTTGGAGAATACATTATGTGTGTACTATCCTTGCTTTCCTTTCCTTGCCAGCTTTAAATTCCTCAATTTTTAAAGAAAATTTCTGAGGTCAAGTACAGCATTTAGTTTTTATTTCCAATTGAAACAGTTGAGCCCAGAATAGCAATACCAACTAAAACATAGTTTAGCAAATGGTGACCAATATAACCAAGCCCAAAGAGACCTTTGGAGTATGATGTGTGGCTTAATTATTCTCAACAAGCAAACAAACATCAGTGTTCTAGACCCTGTTATGTCACTAGGGAAGCTAACAGTAATGCGTTTGGGATTCCCATGTGACAGTATTATGATCTAATGGAAATATGACCTTTGTGTAAATATAATAAACATATAATATTGCAGTTTAACCAAGAAATTCCTGAGATATAGCCAACCAACCAGATGCCTTCCTAAAAGGCATTGTATAGCTCTTTAGTAGTCTCATTCTCTTATCTTGAAGACAGTGGCCAGGCCTCTCAGCAGACTAAATTATAATTATAATGCCTTTCACTAGTTATGTGTTAGGTTTTTAAAACTGTAAGGTGTAGATCCTAGCAACTCAAACTGAGAGACAATCAGATTTGGTGATGCCTCTTGCTTTTCCTTGTTAAATATTTTGACTACCACTCCTAATACCTAGCAATATCCAGAGAGACTCCTTAGTGACTTACCTCAAGAAACACTACTTTTCTTCTGGAATCCATACTGCTTACACAGTTCAGCAAGGCTTTTGATGTTCAATACAATGTGTTTTATGCATATAAGGCCTGGAGCCCTTTTGGCCACATCACAGTGAGCTGAACAAGGTTGCAGAAGGACCAGGAAATGGCAAGAAAGGTTTTTAATCTAGACACAATCTTCTTTTACTTATATTTTTGGTATTGAGCCTAGCCTTTAACAGCTGAGCTGTCTCTCCAGACCTTTCTTTTACTTTTTGTAGCTCTATCAATAAAGTCGAATGAAATTTGAAATAGAAACTGTTAGTCCTTTCTGCTAAAAAAAAAAAAAAACAAACAAACAAACAAAAAACCTGAGATATTAAGGAAACTGGTGTTTCAAAGTTAGGATGATTTAAGTCACCTTAGCCAAAAGGAAACTTGAAAACCTGATTCAAGCACTGTTTCTTCATCTTAGGGAATGGCTGGATAGTGGCGCACAGGCCTTGGTTTAATTGAATACTTGTTAATATTTGAAGATGTAATAAGGCTTTCGTAACACGACTTTCAAAACTCAATGTGTGGCCACTTCCAGAAGGTTGCTGATGCACCACTTTACCAAGCCTTCCTGGGACCATTTGAGGAACTCAGGTGTGGCCCCACTGTCAAAGGATTTATCCACTGGAGCAGTAAGATGGTTGGTTGCCATGGATGTCTGTGTTAAGTTTGGATAGGGTTGTGTGCACTTTTGTACCTTACTTTCTTGTCTGAGACGATACTTTCAGCTTGCTCTTAATCTTGTCTTAAGTGTAGGAGTTACACACTCAGCTTTATGCATGGCTACGTAGGAAGCATGTTATATAGACAAGGCAAGAGTAAAAACACAGTGGACGGCTGCAACAAATGTGGACAGGCTCCTCGTCAGAGCAAGGAGCAAGTTGATACCTGCAATTTAGATTTAGCTTGTATACATGGAGATTACAATTTCTGATACAGTGTAAAAAGAAAAACAATATACCTGTCTACATACTAAGTGCAAGATGATTGATCTTTTCATAAGTATTCTTAGATACAGAAATATTGTGAAGTAGGTCTCATATCCCTGATATTTTGTCATAGTGTGGACAAATAATTTGTTCATGGTGACTCAGCCAGAATGACATCGTGAATTTTGTACCTTAGTCTAGAACCTGCAGTGCCTCAGTGTCACTGGATTTTGTACTCATTATCCAATCTCTGGCCTCCTCCACTGCTAATTTGAACATTTTCTTTCACTGGGACCAGCTGTCAGTTCTTATTTACTCTCCAACTTCTTGAAGTTCAGCTTCCTAGGCCCCTGCCAGTTGTGACTACAGGTCCCCTTGCTGTTCTTAGGATAGCTGTCACCTGAGTCTGATGTTTGTTGCCAGTATTTATCCTACTTGGTTCCACCTTAAGCTACCTGAAAGGTAACCAAATCTGGTTACCTGGTGTGGGTGATGGCTAGGGCTGTGGTCAGATCCCTACCATAGTCTACCCAACAGTGGCCTCAATAGAGTGGGGAGTAGCCATCTTGTTCTTCGTTTATTTCTAACCTCCCTGACAAATTGGAAGCAAGACCTGAAATAAGATTGGCTTGGAAGCTAAACTGAGTTAGGAAAGAGTGTCATTTGCTACATAAGTTTGTGTTTTTCCTCATGACTATAAATAAATCAGAACATTTGGAATATGGGGCAAACTTAGTGCCCCATACTTAAGGCACCCAGAAATATTGCTACATATCAGTGAAAAGGAAAAATTAATACCCACCTTCCAGGGACTTTCCTAGTTTTCAGGTGATTCTTCACTTTGAATATTTGTGCAGGAGATTGATTGCTTTGTTTGTGTTTGTCTGTGACAGGATGAGCTGGAGAGTTTTTCAACAACTTGACACAAGCCAGGATTATATATGAACAGGGAACTTCAACTGGGAAAATACATGTATAAGATTGGCCTATAGGCAAGTCTGTGGGGCATTTTCTTGATTAATGATTGATGTGGGAGGGCCCAATCCATTGTAGGTAGTGTTACACCTGAGCAGTTGTCCTGGGTTTTATTAAAAGCAGGCCACAAAAAACACACCAGTAAGCAGAACCCCTCCATGGTCTCTGCTTCAGTTCCTTCCTCTAGTTCCTGTCTTGAGTTCTTACCATTACTTCCCTTGGTAATGGACTCATGGAAGTGTTAAGATAAAATGAAACCCTTTTCTCCTTGAGTTGCTTTTGGTTATAATGTTTATTATAACCGTAGAAGCAAAACTAAGTTACAGGATCTAATCTCAACATATATCCCAGTATATTAGTCAGATTTCTCTAGAGAAACAGAACGGAGAGAATGAATCTTTCCCCTCTCTTTCCCTTTTCCCTCCCTTCCCCTCTCTCTCATTTATCCTATTCTAGAATTTATCTATCTGTCTGTCTGTCTATATATCTATCTACTTATCTATCTATCTATCACTTATCTATCTATCTATCATCTAGGATTTATTAGAGTACCTAACAAACAATTTCCCACTATTCAACAATGGCTGTCTCCCAACACAAAGCTAAAGAATCCAACAATTGTTTGGTCCAAGGATGGATGTCTCAGGTGATCTTCAATATATACTAGACTTCTGAAGAAGTAGACTTTAATGCCTCAGAAGAAATGAAGCTGCTGATAAGATTGAGTAAAATCATGCAAAGAGCAAGAATTTCCTTCTTCCATGCCCTTTATTTATATAGGCTGCCATAAGAAGAATTGGCCCAGATTTAAGGTGAGTCTTCCTAACTCCAATGATTTGGTGACTCTTCCCACCTCAAATAATACAATCAAGAAAAATCTCTCGAAGTTATACCTAGTTTCTTGGTTTTAGTTAATTTCAGATGTAGTCTTTTTTTTTTTTTCTTTTTCTGAGACAGGGTTTCTCTGTGTAACAGCCCTGGATGTCTTGGAACTCACTCTGTAGACCAGGCTGGTCTTGAACTCACAGAAATTTGCCTGCCTCTGCCTCTCAAGTTCTGGGAATACCCATCACACCCAGACTGGGCAGCTCAAGATCTTGTAGACCCCCTACTATTGGGATCAGAGACCTCTACTAACATGCTTACTAATCTTTAAAGGAACATCAAAGGAGAGCATACAATACTGACTTTGACTTTTGGAAAAATAGTAATGGGAGGATTTGTTTTACCTTGGTTTATAATCTTCAACCATCAATCACTGATTCAGCAATGTGGAAGCTGTGTTAAGTAAGAGCTATGGGAAGTACTCATTGGCTATTTGGGATGAGCTTGGAAAAAACTAATCATCCACTTGAGGTTCAGTCTCCTCACCTAATCTAGTCTGAATATTTTCTGTCTAAAGAAAATAAAATAACTTGGATAGTGATAGAAGAAAGAAAAGAGAAACAAATACTAGGCATCTGCTGGCATTATAGCAGAACCGATGTGTGATACCCGAGAGGTGATACACATCTTCAGAGATACAAAGCAGGTTATAGTTTTGAATATAGATGTATGTACACACACACACACACATATATATATATATACGCATGCAATAATTAATAAAAATAGGCATGAATTTGAAAGATAGTGATGAGGGGCACATGGGAGGGTTTCAAGATTAAAATAAAAGGAGAAATTATGTCAATATGTTCTCAAAAATAAAAGAAAAATGAATTTAGGCTTAGAGTAACATGTGATGTGCACATCTTTAATATCAGCCCTCAGGAGGCAGAGACAGGTGATTTCAAGGCCAACATGGTCTACACAGCAAGTTCCAGATGTACCAGGGATACTTACTGAGACTCTGCCTACACACACACACACACACACACACACACACACACACACACACACAAAAGGCTTAGGCTTAGAGTTTAAAAAAATCTGAATTTTTGTCTTGGACTTAGATTTTACTGGATGAAAGCCTCACTTTCCCTTATAAGATTTGTAAAGATATTTTATGTTATAGCTATTAGGGCTATCAAAATATTTAATATACAATATATGTAATAATTTAATGTATGAAAATCTTTAATCTTAGTAAATGTAAGCTCAGTTCACTAATAGACTCTCTTGTCATTAATCTTAATATGAGAAAATTCAGTTTCAGAGCAGGCTATTAACCTAAGATGCCTCTGATGTTGAGAGGTAAGCATAGGATTTGAACTCTGATGCACTGGATTATAGAGCTCATATTTTCTATATTTGATTAGGTCTCTGACTATAACATTTTTTTCTTTTCAGTCTAGTACCTTTAATTTCTTCTGTGCTAGATGTCTATAAAGAAGTGGATGTTCACACTTTGGAATTGATGCTGGCCTTTTGAGAACGTGTTATCTAGGAAAGTGAAACATTCTTATTTATTTGGATAGAAAATGAAAAACATCATGCATCCTGTGGTGGCATTTACAACTGAGACATCTACAGTTAGAAAAGAAAAGTTTAATATATTTGTTTGTTTTGGCCAAGAAAAAGCAGTATATTTTTTTAGGGCTACTCATTGTTATTTAGTAATGTGGCTTTATGCTCTAGAACTGGAAACAGATGTTTTCTCATCTATTGATGAGTTTTAAATGCTGAAAATACTTAAATGTTATTTTTTCAGGGCTGTTGACCTTGATTCATGACTATTCTGGCTGAGGTTCAGAACTCTTAAGCTTTTAATCTACAGATTATTTTGAGTTTATCCCATGAGGCTTAATGTGAACATTTAAATCCTCAATTTACTGAGGCATAGCACGGATTCAGAAGCTAGGATTATTTGCCTTTTCTATTTTTAAGCCTATGCAACTAATATTCCAAGGGCCTTCCCTTGTGAACTACCTTGGTCATGGATAATATAGTCACAAAAATTCAGAGTCAACATTGTCTGACATTTATTAGATTATCTGTTCAGAAATGATAGACTACACTACACTGTGTTGTACAACATTTTCCTTTCTCCTAATACATTAGTGTCCCCTGGCAGCTTCAGGGGTTCTGTTGGAGTAAGTTCTAATACAATGGTTCTGAAGGGCTGATTTCAATGCTGAGATCTGGTTACTACCCCTTCTGAGGCATTCTCTTGATTGGTTAATAAATGTCACTGATGGCCAATTACCTGGGCAAAAGGAGTATAAGAAGGTTGAACTTTCTAAGACAGAAACAGGAACCCTGAGTTTTACACAGAGGAATCTCTGTTTTTTTTTTTTGTTTTTTTTTTTTGCCAGGAGACACAGAAACAGATAGATGTGTTTGAGGGTCTGAAAGGTAACAACAAGCCACATGATGGTTTGGGATTAGGTGGTCCAGGTTAATTTAGATTAGCTAATTGAGAATCTGCCAGGCTAAGGGCTAAGTGTTGAAATATTAAAAGGTCTTGGTGTATTTAATTATTGGGGTGGCCTATAGGCCATCAGTCAAAGCAATCCAGGTCCATCCATCTGCCTCCCACCAAGCCCTGGAGGTTGTCCCTTCAGACTTCAGGCAATTCTGGTATAATATATCAGTTTATAGTTGTTAATAACTATCTAACAGCTTTCCCACCAACCAGCCCCCTCAAGCCATCTCACCAGGCCTATAGTCTTCTAAGACAAATCAGGCCTGCCAATCTCCCGCCAGGCTGCCAGCCTAATATAACAACTTATTGTTATTAATGAAGATATTAGTTAACAGAGTTTAGGTTGCAGGTGGTGAAGGCCATCCTTGGTCTAGAGCTTTTTCTCTAGGACAGGTCAGGCAGCCAGTTAAGATGGGCCAGGTCTGCCAGTCTCCTGCCAGCCATTAGCTGCTCCACTGGCCTAATCTTGTAGTTTATACTTATTAATAAATACAACTGATAACTAAGTTGCAGTTTCAGGGTACTTTAATCATCATATCACACAGCGACCAAGTATTATTAGAGGCTTAAACTCAAATGGTATCACAATAATTGGAAAATATTGTCATGAATTCCTCAGTGGCTCATTGGACTAAACAAATCACACCTGAAGACACAAGGTTCAGTCATATGCTTAGAAGGAAAGGAAAACTAGATTATGTAGGCCTAACTCTAATGATCATCATGCCCCCTAGGACCAGACTCAGTATTCATTGCCTTGATACATCATTTATAAACTCCACTCAAGGCACAAGTTTCTATTTCTACATTAAAAGAGAATATAGAGGTAAGCTAACTACTTAATAACCTACAGGCTTGAAACTGTATCTGCTCTCTATGATATTCCAAATGTATTCACTTTTCTATTATATTACCTGAATCAACTTAGATTTTTATCTTCTCCCCCAACCAATGATTAATTTCTGTACACTATTAAGATAATTAAACATCACACACACACACACACACACACACACACACACACACATTTACAGAAAGAGTTCAAGTTTGAATTCTTATTATGTGGTCTTGTCTTTACTAAGACTCATTATGTAGACCAGGCTGCCCTTGAATTTGCAGAGAGCATTCTGCTTCAGTATTCCAAGTACATGGAATACAGGCATGGACCACTGCACCTGTATATACCTTTGGTTTCTTAAAAATGATACATTTCGATTAGTAGAACTGTCTACAGACAATTTTTTTGAAGAACTCTATGTGCATCTTGAGGCTCAGGCTTGCGGTAACACCCCCTGCTTCCTTTCAATTATCTTTTTTTCTGTGGAAATATCTATGGATTCACACATTGTGTGAGAGGAAAACGGGGCTGAGGTTGAACTGAGACTTAGGAAAACCTTTTATGATCCTCCCAACTGTGGCAGACAGAAAATACAAAACAAGACCGTTTCTTTCCTTGTTTGACCTACTTGGGGCTGTGCTGTGGTTATACATGATAATGGATGCTCACATTTGTGCAGAAAACTGTCCTTTTTGAAAATCACAGAACAAGCAGAGGGAAATTACTAAACATTCAATTGTATGGTCCCTTTAGGATATCACCTGTTAGCAACAAGTATAGCTTTCTTCAGATACAATTTACTTTATCAATTTAAAAATAGAGTTTTTAGGTTTTACCAATTTGGGGTAATATTATGTGTACTTATCTATCCTATACTCTGTAGCTTACTTTTGGAAAATACATTTGCTTTTCTTTTTTTGGAAAATTCTGTCAGGTTGTTTTTCTTGACTCGGGCTTTTTCTTAGTATGGTTACTAGTAATTTAGAAAGAATTTTTAGACTTTTCCTGTCACTTCCAGCCTCTCTTTGAGTTTGCTTATAGTATCAGAACAGGCAGTGTGTGGGAGGTGAAGCTGAGAGTGGAAGCTGATGCTGAAAAATGAAGTATCCTTTCCCTGTGCCCTCACATGCCCTCCTTATTTGTTTTTCTCCCATACTGCCTTTTGTGTTATTGAAGATACCCTTTGCTTCACTTATTTACCTTTTTTTCAGTGACATATACACTTGTTTAAATGGAAAAATCTGATACAAACTTAATTTCTTTTACCAATGAATCAACAGAAATAGGATACTGGAACTAATAAGATGCAGATGTGACCAGTCTCTTCTTACTTTGTTCTTCTTCTTTTTCTTTTAACTTGTATAGAAGACTCAGTTCTGTGTATCTGGGGTAAGTGTTTAGTTTTCACGCTGGTCAGAAGGAGGCAGACTTCACAGGAGAAACTGGTATGCAGGAAGAGCACCAGTGGTCATGGTCAGTGGTGATGATCTTGGGAAACTTATATGGGCTAAATGGAACTTTTGCTCAAAGTATTTTGGAAATACTTTTTGAGCTCAGAATTCTGTGATATCACAGAATTGTCAATCATTTACAGAACAGAGAGATGACTGAGTCCAATGGTAAAAAAATTTCAATGTAAATTTATCAGTAAATGAAATTATTGTGACTTAAGTTTCCATACATTCATATAGTTGTTATAAGTTCATTACCACTGGTTGTGACCACAGGGGCTCTTCATCCAGCAAGTACCAAACATCTCCTATAGATCCAATTTGAATCCACCAAAGTTTTGTTTAGCCCATTAATGAGGGAAGTAGAAGGATAGCAAAGCCAGTTCAAGGAAACATAGTAAACATACACATTCTTTTTTTTTTAATTTTTATTTTGTGAATTTCAATCATGCACCCTGTTCCCTCTCATCTCCCACCTCCCCCAAGACTCACTCTCCACCCTTGCAATCTGTCCCAGCATAAAAGATAACAGCTCATTGTGGAAGCTGCAGTGTATCTAAGTATGTCCCACAATATTCCCTTTTGTCCACACATTCTGATTGCAAATGTTCATTATAATGACTCCTTGGTTTGTTATGAGGCCCCTGGTTTCTGTTACTCTCTTAGTACTGGAACCTCACTGGAACTCCTCTCAGATATGCTGTAACTATCCTGTGTCATGGAGATCCTGCAGTCCTGGGTTGTGGAACTAACCTCTTCTAACACTCCAACAGTTCATCCATGGGGTAGATGTTGGGGTGGGCCAACTCAAAGCCCTGGTTCTGGACCTGTAACCCCCATTTGCATGGCCATTTCTACTATGGAAAGGTTCAGGGCCTACTCTCCCAAGTGCTGCAGCATGTGAGGGGCAGGGACAGCTCTCCCATTCTTGTGACCCCCGTCTGGGCCAGATCTCCTCTAGGCCAACGGTGATGAGGGGAAAAGTGGGGAGGCCATCTCTCCATAGCCAACACCACCACATAGCAGACAGAGGCAGGGCCGACTCTCCCACACTCACTCCCTCGGGGAGGGCTCACCCACATCCCCCACATTTAAGGCCAGGCAGAGTTCTTCTAGTTTCTGGTTTGTTTCCTGTCCTGGGAACCCATCTGGTGCTTGCCCGGTACTGGTCTGGTAGTCATCTCGGGCTACCCTATGGTGCCAAAGTGGTCTTGATATTCAGCTTGCTTCCCTCTCCCCAGGAATATTAGGCTACTATTCATTCAGATGTTCATAGGTTAGAACACCAATGTAGATATAGCTTCTTTCCTCTCTGCCACCTACTGATGCACATGTGACATAGCATCTGCAATGCCTCTAGGGGCATGTACATACACATTCTAACACAAGATGTACCTACACATAGTTGTGATAGGTCTCAGCAATAGGTGATAATAATGACAAACTTTGAGTTGCTCGTCTGCTTAGAAACAGAAATTATTCTCAGCTTATGAAACTTCTATAAGTAAGCATTGAATTTCATGGTATTTATCTAAAGGGTAGTAAACATAAATTCTAACCAAGTTTGTATTTCTAAAAAATGAGGTGGCCCTTCTGTGGCTCTGTTGGAAGATGTGACACTGGGATGAAAATCATCTCAGGCCTGATTTTCAAAGTTTGTATATTTTTCTTGATGGGATGATTACAGAAACTGTTCTTGGAGCAAACATTAAAATAGACTTTGGATTTCTTGTTTGATATTTATTTTTTATTGATAAAGTTTTCATACACTATATTCTGTACTGGTTTCCTCTCCTAACTCCTAACAGATGATCCCCATCCATCCAGCTCCATGACCTCTTTTCTTTCCTCTTTAGAAAGCAAACAGGTAAACACCAAACACACAAACATGCCACAAAAAAAGGAAAGAAGAAACACAAATCCAAGTCCATAAAAACACACAATAGGAAACCTTACAGATTCAAGCCTGATGGGACACTGAAGGAGGAAGAGACCAAGGACTCCCATCACTAGCCAAGAAGCTATCTCCATTTGTCACTTGTTTGTGAAGAAAAAGATTGTTCTCTCACTGGGTATATTAATGACATTTAAGGGTAGGCCCCATGCTCCACAGTAGATAGTCAAAACAAAATGAATTGAAATGTACTTTTTTTCTCATATTGGTTAGTTTGAACTTTTTTATTTTATTATTGTATTATATCTTTTTGTCTTACTAGGTTTTTAAAGATAATCTATTTAAGAATACTTTTAGCTTGAGACGTGTCTCCCTTTACTCTCCATTGTTTCTTTCTAGTATGGTATGTTCTATTTTCAGAATTGTTGGCTCCTAGGTAAACCATCCAGATCAATCTTTGAAACAAACTTGAATCCACCCCAATACTACTGCATTTAGTTCAGATTGAAATGTTTTAGACACAGAATAAACAACACATACCTACATGTAAATGACTTGGCTATTTTGGAGGAATAGGAAAATTTGTGGTTTTTGTCTAGAACCAAAGTTGTTTGAATGGATCATATGAATAATAAAAATGTCTATTTTGTGAACAGATATTTGTAAATTTTTAACTAAAATAGTTAATTAATTAATTAACTATTGTAATTTAAAATTTACATTCTTTCATTCTTACTTGAAGCAAAATTTTTCTTTCTGAATGAGTCGATTTATTCTGAATATATCCTCCCCATTCAACAATTCTTGCTAATTTGAATTATACCAAGGAAAACTGAAATTAACTTGTACATATCAGTTTCTTATTTACTAAAAAGGTAAACACAGTGAAGGCCCTTGAATCTTTTGTCATCCCTGCTATGAGGATAGTAGTGTATGTCAATTATATCATTTAACTATGAATTAATCCCCAGGGCCACAGAGGTCATATCACAGAGGTCATATAATTTTAATAATATTGGATAGATTCCTTCCACTCTTCCATTTTGGAATTGTTTAATATCAAGGAAGATACTGAAAAATCAGAACCAAAAACAAGATTTTTAAGGTGATGAACAGTTGAGGACCAGGTGAGATTGATAAATGATGTTGAGACAGTGAGAAAGCAATGCACGGGTTAAGGCATTCTGGGAACTCCTTACACCTGTTTCTTGAGTATGTCTGTCACTTTCTTTTCATGGAGGTAGTTACATTCTGAGAAGTTATTTTGTTTTGTCTCAATCCAGGTTCTAGCTACCTCAATCAGTCCTGATAATGCTACATGTGTCACTAGAAGAAGAAAGGATGCTTATAACAAAGGGTACTTGGATTCTTAGGAGAGATTCTATGCTTGGTCTTTATAAGTAGCATAGTCACCTTTGACCTCATCAAAGCACTAACAGCATTGGTCCAGGCTTTGTGAGAAGTGACCTTCAAACAAGCAGGATTAAACATTTAGATGCTATAAGACTATTTAAAGATGTCAGCCTCACTCACTGCTTCCTGCAGACATAGAGGTTACTTAACATTTTTGTAAATAAAACTGGAACTTTGCACAAAAACATAGTACTATCAAAGGGGAAAGCCTGGTTTATTTGGTTTCTAGACCAAGCACAAAGTGTCCCACTTACCACTGATGGCAATCCATTTAAGTTTAAGTGACTAAGTTAATGTTGAAGAAACATGTCATTTCCAGGCTTTGTTCTTTAGTAAATTGAAAAGCTTCTTCATTAGCTTTGAAGCCAATCCTGTGCAATCTAGGCATTAGCCTGCTGGTGCCAGTCAGATTGGAGGGTGTGTGTTACTCATAGATCAGGCCATCTCCTGCTTCACAAGTGTAGTTCAGCATAGAGAACTTCCAACTTTGAGTCACTAGAAGCGTAGACATCTTTTGGGACACTTGCTGGTTGGCCCATCTTCATGTGTGTGAAAAGCAGTATTTTTTTCCAAGTTGTGCTTTATCCCATTTCTAGTTAGTTTGGAGGCTTGAAAGGACTCTGTAAGACTATCAATAGCTGTGATCCATGTACATACTGTCTTGTTACTCTCACTGGTAAAGTCAGGGCTGAAATTGGCTCTCTTAAAAGTTGTGTTTGTTCTCATTTTGATTGTGTGAGCAGTTACCATTTAAACTTAATCCATTGATTTTAAATTAAAGTTTTTAAAAACTACTTGTCTTATTAGGTTTTACCTATTTATGCATTTTTTAAATGCACGGTGTTATCTTGAAGTTTGCAAATACTGATAGTATTGTAAATTCTGACGTGGTTTATTTTTTAAATTTTCTTAAGAGAAGGTCTTAACTGTGTAACTCTGGCTTGGTCTGGAACTTATTATGTAGACTAGGTTAGCCTCAAACTTACCTCCTAAATACTGGGATTGAGGTTTGTGCCACCATACCTGGCTTTTCCCAGTGAGTTCCCAAACACCACAAAACTAGTTCTGTATGTGTACTGAATGTGTGTTCCATTCAGATTCCTTTCATACTGAAATTCAGACCAATAGATACAGCTAATAGCTACTTCAAAGTAATCTGCTTTTATGTACATAGTTTTTGAGTGTGTTTAGGGAAAGACAGAAAGAATTCACCTAGTGAGTTTGAGGCCAGTTAGAGGTACAAGTGTGACTTTCTTAAAAACCAAAAAAAGCAAGTGTGTTACCTGGAATAATTCACATTGATATCTTGTCTACTTGTTAACTGGTGCTATTATATATCAACTGTTTGACCCCTGATCAATTTTTTTTATTGTATGGACACCATTAAACCTTTTAAATTATTGTTACCTAAACTCAAAGTCTCAAAACTGGAGAAAAATCCCTTTCATATTAAGCTTTATATTCTTATTATATTGAACTTGCTAACAAATATTTCATTAGGCTTTAGGTGGGTGTTCTCTGACCTTTGTTTTGAATATGCCTCTTTCTGCCCTTTGAAAATTCCAGAGGGCTTGAAGTAGTGGGCAGTATTTTCCATGGTGTCTCAGTGGGTTTCACTATAGTTCACATAGAAAATCTTGGAATGTGAGTGGGCTCTGGGGTAGTAAGGGCAGGAAGACAGTGGGGAGAGAATGACTAAAAGACACATGGTCACATTCTTCCTGGGCCAATGGGTTAGCCTTGTGGATCCTTGCCATCTGGCAACTCTTTGGTATTCTCCCCAAATAGATCCCTGGGTGCAAGGGGAACTCACTGTCTGAGATGGTGCAGAAGTAGCTATGGGAGAGGAGATTGTACCTAATGTCTAACTTCATCTCATTGTTCACAGCCAGTAGGTAAATTTAACAGCTTCTAGCAAAGAGACTAGAAATGAGTCAGAGAAGTATTATTTGTGTATTTTCTTTTAAAAATTATTACATTTATTCATTTATTTGCTTGTTTATTGAATCCATATATACCATGACAAACATGTGGATGTAAGAAGACAACTTGTGGAAGACAGTTCTCCCTACCAATAATGTCAGTCTCAGGAATTTAACTTATCATATTTGGCAGCATCTACCTTTGTCTGCTGAACCATGTTATCAGGCCTATGTATTTTCTTTTTAATGCAAAGTTTTTAGTGGCTCATTCATGTTAATGCTCCTTAATTGTAGATCAATACAAATAGATTCAGCCTAGAAAAATGTAAAGACATAAGATTGGGTGGTAAGCATTCTGTCTACAGTTGGGGCAAGGGGATTTTCCTACCAAGAGATAGGCTTGTGACTAATTCAATCATCTCCCACTGGAGATTCTTCGATACTCATCTTCTACTTGGAGGAGAATAGGGGGTACTGTCAGGAGTTGATATGTCTTGATATAAAAAAATCTAAAGTTACGAAACATCTTTGAATGCCATATTCTGCAGATATCTTGAGGTTTTTGAAGAGGCCCTATCTATCTCTTATATTAGGGTAAGCAGATGTTGCTTCTCTCTTGCTGGTTTATTTCTGATTAGCTTAGAAAGTAACTATAATAGGCTGTCATAGTACCTAACTGAATGACCAGCTTGCATAACCATTAATTTGCATTTCTTAATTACCCTAAACAGTTTATGACAATTAGTAGTAAAAGGCCGAAACATCACATTTCATTTTTTTCTTTACCTCCTAACCCTTCCATCCTATTTCTCTGGGGTGGAGTGTCCTTATATAACAGTCCCTCATGTCAGTTGAGAGGTCGTATGAGGGCCAAGAGCCTCTTCATTCATTGGGGATCTACGAAGCAGTACCATCAGTGAAAAGTGTCTCATTGCCCGGGAGAGAGAACTACTAAACAAACAAACCAATAAGCATACAATAGATAAAAAAGACTAAAAAATAGAAAAAATATAACTAATATATAAAAAATAGATAAAGAATAAAAATTAAAAATAAAAAGTCTATGTCCAAGTTCCCTTTGGTGTGTTAGTTGTAGTATTGATACCTTCCACTATATAGCTAAAATCCTACTATAAGTGAATAGATGCCATATGTGTCCTTCTGAAGTCGACAGCCTAGCTCTGCCAAGACAGGGTAGGTAAGTCCTTCATAACCCCTGCTCTACAATCAATGTCTGTCAGAGAAACGGGGCCAAATGACTGAAGATCGATGCTGTAATGTATGGAGAGAAAATGGGAACTGTCCAGGCAGCCACAGGTATGTCATTTCTTAGCTTTGGAAGCTGCAGGCCCTGTACTTCCTATAAAATCAGATATATTTATCCCTCTCAGGTCTCTGAGGTGGTTGAAGAACAGATAGCTAGAGTCTCATAATTTAATTTTGAGTTGTTTAGGAGTCAAGAGAGTGTTATAGCTCTAAGAAGATATTTTTAAAATTGTGTTACAAGTTAGTATGAATGTTGAGTCAGATATAGACCTTTAAACTCATGGAGATGGTTAGATAGTAGAATGTTAAAGTCAAGTACCAAATACATATGGACTGGTCATTGGGAATGTACGTTAAGCCATATAACCCTCATAACTGTGGCCTAATTACCTCTGTTGTACTGTATTGTATTTGTTATTATAAGAGAAAGAGCCATTTGTTGGACTGAAAGGGGAAACTGTAGGGGGAAATAAGATATACCTTAAACTTAAAAAAAAAAGGGAAGAGGATGGGGGGTTGAGGGTGGGATGGTGGGACTGGAGGGGGAATAGGGAGGGGACTGTGATTGAGATGTAACTTGAAGAAATAAAAAATAAAGGAAAATAAATTTAAAAAAAAGCAAAACCCAAAACCAGTTTAAAAAAAAGATTGGGTGGTAAGAAAGTGAGGAAGTATTTAGGAGAAACTGATGAGTTTACTCAGCTTCAACTAAACCTAGTGGGTAACAAAACAAACTGTGGATTTGGTAAAGAAAATGATTGGAAGGAGAGGATTTGATAGTAGTGAAAGAGATGTTTAAAAAAGCTGAGGGGCAAAAGTGACCAGAATGCATTATATATGTACATGAAATTGTAAATCAAATAGAAAAAAATGCCATGAATATTCTTTAGTAAACTGGTGGAAATATTTTAGCAGTTAGTCACTAAATGAACCAAGAACTAAATATTTTATTTATAAAAGACATTGGACCAACTTGAGTATTATATTTGGTATATATATGTTATATATATACTATATGTTTTATATATAATATATTATGTATATTATATATAACAAATATGATATATTATATATATAATATGCCTAAGTGTGATGAACATATGTGCAAATGTGCATATAGATATAAGAATTATTTTTCATCCTCTTGATGAATCCTTGAATCATTTCAGTTGTATTCTATTATTAAATGCCATAATATATGTTTCATCATATATGATATATCATATGTATCCGGTGTTCTGTTCTGGTTTTGGCTGCCTTTAGGGAATAAATATACTCATTAAATTGTTCTCCAACTCTTCTAGGTCATATCAGACAGTTAGTTTTCTGAAGACTTACCTTCATTTGCCTTCCTACAAGGAGAATATAAGAGTTTTCAGTTTATCTGAGTCCTATTAATACTTTGGAATGGTGAATAATAAAGTTTAATGGTTGTGAGTCCTGTAGACAATGATATCTTGCTTTTTAGTTATTATCTTGATACCAATCAGTTGAACAACTTTTCATTTTTGTTAACCTTTTGATTTTTCTTTATTTTAAGTTTCTGTTAATGATTTTTGCCCATTTTCTTCAGTCATCTTTTTAAAGATGTAAAATTACTGAGCAATATGTACATATATTGTCTCAGTTACTGTTCCATTGCTTTGAAGAGACACCATGACGAAGGCAATACTTATAAAATAAAGTATTTAATTAGGAGGCTGCTTACAGTTTCTCAGGGTTATCCCATCACCTGGTGGGAAGCAGACAGGCATGGCACTAGAGCTGTAACGGAGAGGTCTACATGCTGACCTGCAGTCAACTGGCAGAGAGAGATCATGTCTGGGCTTGGTATGAGCTATAGAAAACTTAAAACCCACCACTAGAATCACACCTCCACCAACAAGGAAACACCTCCTCCCACAAGGACAAACAGTTCATCACCTAGGGACCCAACCTGCAAATACATGAGCCTATGGGGGCATTCTCATTTAAACCACCACATACATGTATGTATATAACTATATATACAACTTGTGTGAGACAGTGCTCTCTATCAGCCATGTGAGTCTCAGTAATTTAACTGAGGTCACCATACTTGGCAGCATCTACCTTTGCCTACTGAGCTATGTCACCGGAACTATATGTTTTCCTTTTAACCCTCTCTGTCTCTCCATATATATAGATGTATGTGTATAAACATGTATATTCAAAATGAACTATGTCAGCACATGAATACTTATTTTATATGTGCTAAAAAATCAAATCAGTTCATAGTAATATTAACTGCTTGTTGATACTTCAAACATTTCATGTTTCCTGCCTATTTTAAGAATAAATCTGAGCCCAAAAGACACTCACTGAGGTTTTCAAATTCTAGCATCTCAGAATATAGAATTTGACCAAGGACACATGGAATGGATAGTGAGCTGGTGAGTTTTTATGTCACCTTGACACAGATGAGTTCAACTTGGAAAAGGTAACAACATTTGAGAAAATGCCTCTAGAGTTGTCCCTCTTTCAGAAAGGGCAAAGTCCAATTAACTGGAATACCACTGATGGCGGATTTGTTTTCAGTGCCCTGATTTCTGTTCCTGGAAAAAACATAATTCTTGTAGAACCTTTATTATTTTTTCATTTTTGTTGGTGTAATACATAATTGTTTTTTTAGGGAACTATATTATTTTCAAAGGTTAAAGATGTCATTTGAGCTTGTTCTTGCGTCTGTAATCATTACCCTTTGTCCTTTTGTATTGCATTTATTAATTTTTAAAAATCTAACTATATTTTATTTTAATTTGTTACTTTTTATTAATTCTTTGGGAGTTCTGCCCAATTTTGTGTCCTATTTTTTTAAAAAATGTTTCAAGAACAATTTGTACTGCCCAAATATTCCTCCATGTGTGATCTTCCACTGGAGTGTGGCTGAAGTGCCTGTGGCTACACTATTAGAGAAAATGGTCTTTCCCTTACCTAACAGCTAATAATTGCCAAGAGTTCCATGCCCACAGTTGGGATGGAGTGCTCAACCTCTCTCTCCATATGAGGATTTAGTCTCAATTCGATTTGCACAAGTTTTTAGATGTTGTCCCAATCACTGTGAGTTCATGGGTACAGCTGCCCTGGCTGTCTAGATGATGTTTCCTTGTAGTCATAAACCACCTGTCTCAAACTATTTTGGTTTCCTCTCTTGGAATTATCAGAGCCTTGGGAGGGTGTATGTGGCATATATTTTCCAGCTTGGTATCCCGCAGTCTCTTATTCTCTAAAAGTTGGCCAGTTGTGATTTTCTGTGTTAATCATCTACTGAAAACAGAAGCTTCTCAAATGAGGGTTGAGAGAGGTGTTTATCTTGGGTTTATAGTAACCCATTAAGGGTCAGTTCATTATTGTGTCCATTTAGCAGAATAATAGCATATTATTATATAATAGTATATAATAGTAGATTCTGCACTAGGGCCTATCACCTCCCCAATAATGATATCTAATATGAGTTTCATCTTGTGGATTGGGACTTAAATCCAATTTTTTAAAAATGGGTGCGTATTCTCATCATGTTCATACCACTTTTGCACTACTAGGCATGTCTTGCCAGGTCAGGCAGAGTTCATTAGCTATAAATGATGATAATACCTCTTTCCCTGTAGTTTTCATAACACACCTTCCAACACTATGAATGTTTTCTAGTAGGGAAGAAACTTCAAGTCTGCACCAGTTTGATTTCATTATGTTCTATGACTCAAATACATGGTATCTTCAGCAACAAGACCTTACTCATCAAGTTCTGAGGCATAACCAAGAGAAACCACAATAGCCTATAATGTTTAGTGGTCTACAGGATTTCATTGTCCAACAACTCCAAAAGAAGTAACCTATTCCTGGCATTAGGCTTTTTATTTATTAGCCCTAACATCTAGAAGGGACATTAATGCCATGTTAAAAATCTTGTGTGTGTGTGTGTGTGTGTGTGTGTGTGTGTGTGTGTGTGTGTGTGTGTGTACTTTAGGAAGCTTCTACAGTAGTATTTCCATATGTCTTTTTTGAAAGTCCTTAGTGATATTCATTTCTCCCCATACTGCCCTCTGCTCAACTCCAGCTTAACCCTCCCTATTCCATTATTTTATTTTAACCCATTATTCTAGCATTCAATCTTACATTCAATCTTACAAGTTGTAGTGGTTTCAGTTAAAATGGCCCCCATAGGCTCATGTATTTGAATGTGTAGTTCCCATTTGGCAAATTGTTTGGAAAAGATTAGGAGTGGGGACTTATTGGAGGAGGTATGTCCTTATTGATGTATTGATTTACATATGTTGAATCATCCCTGCTTGCATCACTGAGATGAAGTCAACTAGATTTTCATAGCCAATAATCTTGATGTATTCTTTAATTCAATTTGTAACTATTTTATTGAGAATTTTTGTATCTATTTTATAGAAGTTTGAATGACCCCACACAGGCTCATATATTTGAATGCTTAGTCACAAGGAGTGAAACTGTTTTTGAGAAGGATTTGGAGGAGTTGCCTTGTTGGAGGAGGTATGTCACTTGTGGGGGCTTGCAGGCCCAGTCTCTCTCTCTCTCTCTCTCTCTCTCTCTCTCTCTCTCTCTCTCTCTCTCTCTCTCTCACCTATGGATCAGGATGGAGCTCCCAGCTACCTCTCCAGAATCATGCCTGCCATCATGGCCCCTGCCCCATCTTGATGATAATGAACTAACCCTTTGAAGCTGTAAACAAGATCCCAATTAAATGATTTATTTATATGAGTTGCCTTGGCAAAGATATCTCTTTATAGCAATACTACAGTAACTAAGACATATGTTCCTCAGAGTTATTGGTCTATAATTTTTTCTTGACTGTTGTGTCTCAGTTTTGGTATCAAAGTAATGCTGACTTCAAAACAGAAATTTGAAAATCTCTCTGCCTTCTTTATTTTTCATAATGATTTGTAGAGTATTTTATGTTCTTTTTTCAACATTTATTTATTTATTCAAGTTACATCTCTATCACAGCCCCCTCCCTCCTCCCCTCCCAGTCCCATCCTCCCGCCCTCTTTTCCCTCTCTGTCCTATCCTTCTCCTTGGTTGAGGGAGGCACCCACAAATCAACCCTCCTCAGTTCATGAGCCATATGAGGGCTAAGAGCTTCCTCTTGCTCTGGGACTCAAAGTGGTAGCCTAGCTAGAGTAAGATGTCCCATTAACAGGGAACAGACTCCATGACAGAGACTGCTCCTCCACTTGCAAAAAGATCTGTCATGAAGACCAAGTTGCCTATCATCTGTATATGCATGGGGGGCGGGGGTGTCTAGGTCTAGTCTAAGTATGTTTTTTCTTCTTCTTTTGGTTAGTGTTTTAGTTTCTCTAAGTTTCTAGAGGCCTAGGTTGGTTGGTTCTGTTGATCTTCATGTGTTGTTCTTGTCCCATCGAGGTCTCTCTATTCCTCCTCCCTCTAGAAACTCTATCCAGCAGCAAATACAGATATTTAATACATGTTTTATGATTTTCTGAACTTCCTCATTGTCCATTGTTCTGTCTCTAATTTTATTAATTTGGATCAACTTTCCCTTTCTTTTGGCTAGTTTGGCTAAAGGTTTGAAGAAATAAATAAATAGCACATTCATCTTGGTTTTTTTTTAAACTAAGTATTCATTACATTAATTATTTGCTTGCTTGCTTGCTTGCTTGTTTCCTTCCTTCCTTTGTTGCTTTCATCTTTCTGTCTTTCTATCTCATTCTTTCAGCCTTGAGTTTGATTGTTTCTTCCCATATACTCTTTTTTGGGTGTTATTTCTTTTGTTTTTCTAAAATTTTCAAGCATATTATTAACTTATTAATATGAGATCTCACCAGTTTTTGATGCAGCAGATACTGCTACAAACTCGTTCCTTAGAACTGTCTTCATGTGTCACATAGATTTTGTATGTTGTGTTTCCATTTTCATTTAATTCTAAACACTTTTAAATTTCCTTCTTTATTTCTGTCTTGATTCAATTTATATTCAATGGTAGGTTGTTTATCTTCTGAAGTTGTGGACTTCCTGTCATATCTATTGTTGGCATCCTGCTTTAATTCATAGTGATCAGATAGGATGAAAGATATTATTCCAATTGCCCTGTATATATTAAAACTTGCTTTGTGTCCTAATCATGTTTAATTGGAGAAAGATCCTTGGTCTGCTGAGAAGAAAGCTTATTCTTTGTTTGGGTTGAATGTTCTGTAGATGTCTACTACATTCATTTGATTTATGACATTACTTAACTCTGGAATTTCTGTTTTTAGTTTTTGATTAGCTGTTCTGTATATTGGTAAGAGCAATATAGAACATACATACTATCACTGTGTTTAGGTCAACATGTGATTTTATGTGTAATTGAGCTGCTTTTATTAAATTGGGTGAGCTTTCTTTTGGTGTATAAGTGTATATAATTGAAATATATATCCTCTTGTTGAATTTTTCCTTAGTAGGCATGTAATGTCCTTCCTTACCTTGTCCAACTACTCCTGATTTGAAGTCTATTTTCTCAAATACTAAAGTAATCACACTTACTTATTTCTTGTTTCCTTTTGCTTGGAATACTTTTTCCTTTCATTTTATCCTAAAGTAATGTTTGACCTTGATAAGGGGGCAACAGAAAAATATATCTTGTTTTCTAATCCAAACTGTTAGTTTGTATCTTTTTATTTGGGAACTGAGATAGTTAATACTGAGATTTGTCTTTGAACAGTGATTTTAATTCTGGATACTTTGTTGTAGTGTTTTGTTTTGTTCTTTGTAGATCTCTTTCAGTTAAGTTTTCTGTGATTATTTATTCTTTGTGTTGTCTTGGGCAATACTTAACTTCCTCTTTAGATAGAAGCGTTTTGTTGTTTTCTAGATAGAGCTAGATTGGTGGACAAAAATGCCCTAAATTTTTTGTTATTATGGCATATTTTTCTTTCTCCTTCAATTGTAACTGGTAATTTTGCTGGGCATAGTAGTTTGGCCTGGAATCTTTAGCCTTTCAGAATCTGTAGAGCATTAATTCAGTGCCTTCAGGTTTTAAGAGTCTCCTTTGAACTGTTAAGTGATACTCTAATTAGTGGGCCTGTCTTGTATATGTGACTTTGTCTTTTTTTCCTTACAGCACTTAATATCCTTTCTTTGTTCTGTACATTTATGTTTTGGTTATTATTATTCACAGGAGTCTCTTCTGATCCTGTCTATGTGACATTCCCTATGCTTCTTACACCTTGAAAGCCATCACTTTCTTTAGATTTTTGGAAATTTTCTTCTATGATTTTTGTTAAAAGTAGTTTCTGTGTCTTTACCCTGGATTTTTTCTCCTTCTTTTATGCCTACCATTTGTATGTTTGTTCTTTTCATGGCTTCTCATATTTCCTGGATGTCTTGTGCCTGGATATTTTAGATATCATATTTGTTTTGACTGAACTATTTATTTTTTCTAACCAGTGTCAAAACCAAAAATTCTATTTTTCATATCTTTTAATCTGTTGTTGAGGATTATCTCTGACCTTTTTGTTTGACTTTCTGAATTTTCATTTTGGGTTTTATTTCAGCTTAGGTTTTCTCTAGTGATTCTATTTCTTCATTAAATTCTACTTTCATATGTTGAACATTTTTTGTTATTTCATTTACTTTATTTTCACAGTCTACACTGTGAAAATAATTGCTGCTTTGAATTTTCTTGTCATGTTCTTTCTGTACATATTCCTTTGTAGTTTGTACCAAAAAATTGCATGTGACAGTTGCCTAGTTCTTCTCATAAATTAATAGTGTGAAACAAAATAAAACAACTCCCAAAACAAACAAACAAGCAAAAAGCTGAGCTTTAAGATGATATCTTTTTCACATGGGAAAAATAAATTTAGATTCTAGTACCAAGAATTATGACTAGGATTGTGGAAAGTTCCATAAGCCTAGGCTGAAAGAGTATGAAATTAATTTTTCAAAAAATTGACCTAATTTTTATGATAAACTTCCTTTACAGTATTGATTAGGAATTCTAATATATCTTTCCTGAACTTTCTTCCCTAGGCATATAACAACATGGTTTCCTACACATGCAAATGTACAAATACGAAACACACACACACACACACACACACACACACACACACACACACACACGTACAAAGGAGGTGGAGTATACTTGCCCGCCAGAATGATGTGTTACATGTGTTAAAAGACTAGATGGTTGGGCTCCTCAATTATACCTCCTCTTCATTTCAAGAGATTAATCATTGCCAAGGGTAAACATCTTGATTATACTTTTTGTATATGTTCTGATAACACAGCAACCAAAGCCAAGACTGTTTTTTTTTTTTTCTTTTAGGAAACTAAAAATATACAGAATGTCTGGTAGCAATTTAGTCAGTCTAATCCTCTGTTACAAAGCGCTTTTTGTTCATTAAGCCTCCTCTGCCTTTTTTACTCTCTGGCAGATGGGAGGTTCCTAGAAAAAAGAAAATATCATGTCTACTCTGCCAGCTTTTTATTCTTGAATATCATACTTGCCCATGTTTCAACAAGGCTCCAATGCAAAGTCTGACCAGAATTCACGAGCATGGAAAGTACTTTGGGTTCTTTTGCCTGACATTAATGGAGGTTGGTCAGTGTTAAATGGAGGAAGGATTTAGTTCAGCAGTGGACTTTATGTACCCCTTGTTTTGAACCGAATTATTTCCTATGGGACACTTATCCTAAAATCAAATGTGTGAAGCGTCTCTGTTTTAGAAATGTATTTGTCTCAACTCAGTGTTTCTTATCAATGCAAGTTTGAAGTTTGTGATGGCTGAGTGTTTGTGGTATGTGGAATATTTATTTATAATTTTTTAGTTTTCTGTGAGTCTGTGAAATTTTCATGTTCCTATAGGTCAGAGCTAGTAAATTTTCAGTTCATCAAAGATGAACCCAAAACATTTTTATTGTTAAGTTAAAATTCTCTTTCATGAGGATGTTCACTGAGGAAAAAAGTAAAAGATCTTCCTCTTGGGGTTCACTCTTAAGAAGGCATTCATGAATTGATATACAAAACGTGCAAATATAGGTATAAAGAATCATCTCCTTGGGTCTGCATAGGTAGCAAGCACTGACGGGTTTTCCAGGGCTCAGAAAAAAAAAAAAGAAAGAAAAAGAAAAGAAAAATAGCATCATCTTTGCAAACTAAGAATCCTGATAGTAACCTTCCCTCAACCATCTGTGCTGTTGCCCCAATTTAAATGCTGCTCTTCTGAAGTTGGTTGCATGAACTTTAAGACAATTTCAAAGAGTCTTCGTCTGGAGGTCAGTTAATGTCAACCAATCTCTGTGAGAACACAGGCCCTGAAGAAGGTAGGCATATTCTGTATGTGATTAAATCTACTTCCTAACTTTCTGGGTTTCTTTTTTTTTTTTTTTTTTTTGCTATTCTGGTTGGTTGTTGGTTAGTTTTGTTATAGGTTTACAGTTAGTTTTCCTTTATTTTCTGCTTTCTTGCAGTTACTTTCATCACTCAAAATATTCCACAAAATTTCCCACCATCCTTTTTATTTATCCACTACCTTCTAGGAACAAAGCCTTTTTATTCCTGTCATAACTTTGCTTTTGGTATGTTAAGAATACACAGCTGCTACAGGGCCTGCTTTCATAGCAGGGTGCCGCCCATGCCCTGGTGCCTCATCCTCTGACTTCACTGGCACTTGATGAGTCATTGCGGCCATCTTTCATATTGCTCTGAATCTTCTGATTTCTTGAAAATAGGCTCCCCTGTCTGTTTATTGAATATAATACAACAAATATAGTATGGAAAAACAATGAGAAACTTTTTGGTTTATATTTCCCAAGAGTCACACAAAGGAAGAAATTGCTTTTCTTACCATGTTGACCTAGAACAGTACACAAAGACACAGTCACTTGTCATACATCCATATACACATTTTGTTCTCAACACTTTTTGAAGGCTGTTACTTTAACACCTCACTACTTCTAGTGAATGAACTTGCATCTAGTCATCTTAGGCTAGGCACACATAAGTTTTTCTGTGTCTGGGATGAATGGATCATACAGAAATGTAGAGAGCACGGATACAAACTCAAGCTCAAGCACCCAGCTTATCTTATAAGAATTAATTATATCAGGAATCCAAACCCTAGTAAGATTGATAACATAGTTATCTTTAAAATCAATAAATTCTGAACAGGTTGAATACACAGAGTGAAACATAAAGTACATTGTCATAAATTTCATTATAGGGTGAGTAAAAAATTAAACTGTGAAGGCATGAATCAAGAAGCATTTCTCAGAAAAATCATTCTTATAGCCTAAGATTGCAAGTGTGAATATTGCTAAGGATGAAAGAAATTAGAGATATGAAAGACAACAGGAGCTTTGTGACTGTAGCAGACCATGGCATTCACTCTGCAGGGAAGGAGCAGCTTATCCTGAACCTTAAGTTAGTCTTCCCAACAGCAGCCCCAGCCTGGTGGTAGGAACAGTTTCCCAATTCCAAAATGTCAAGGTGTCTTGTTGACCAAATAGAACATGTTGGTAAGTTTGGTTTAGCAAACTTACCAACAGTTTTGCTGGTCACCAATACCTGTGTTATTCCAGTATGATTGTAATCAACTGTACTTGGCCTGAGGCATTAGTTCATTGTTTGCCCTGAGGGAAAAGTTTGGGTACATCAAACAGGAAAGCACATTTATACTTGCTTCAATAATAGGTGGACATCATGACATCTGTTTACATTCATATTATAGTTTAACAATGTGAGGACAAAGTCTTCATTTACCTGGACATTAGGTTCTAGCCAACTGGATTTCAGACTGTAACAGCAGTTGTAGGTTGCATGCCCTGGTCTATTATCTGGAGGCAAGACAAAGTCTTTTCTTAAAACTTTTTCAGAAAAACAAACAGAAATCATCCTAAAAATCTTAGTAAATGGCTTATTATGCTGTGTTGTATGTGCTTTCTAGAACCAGATAGAGAAGGGAAGATGGATTATCTTTAGATCAATCCAGCCTGAACCCTGGAGATAGGGTTGGGTTCTTGTTCCTTTAGACTCTAATGTGGGTTTGTGTATCTATATTTATGCACATATTTGCACAATATTACGATGCCATTAGGGGAGATATAGGACTCTTAGGATCCCGGGCAGGCATCCAACGACTTCACTATACTGTGTTTAGTATTTTCTGAAAACTCTAGGTCTCCCTTTACTAGATATTATATTGTGTTTTGTAACCCAGTGTTTACTGGTTCCTTTCTGTGTCCCAAACTCTAAAAGCTACCATGGGATGAATATTAACTAAATCAGCAGGTTGTTAGGATATTAAAGGTATAGTCTATAAAAGCAGTTCATGGCATATATTAAGTATTTAATTAACTAAGTGCAGTTTTCTGTTATTATGGTTTTACCTTCATTCCTGAGGGTAACTATTAAAAACTCTAAGATTGGTTTAGAATCATCCTTTTTGAATGGTGACCCTTTATAGACTTAACCAACATTTAAAAGGTAACAAAATACCTTGGATTGCAGCTTTAGGAATTTAAGATTATGGTTTTTATTATTTTTTCCAGGAAAAAATAATCATTGCTGACACAGGCCATTTGTTTCTTTGCATTTTTTGCATCACAGATGTATTATTGTTTTGATTTTGCCACTGATCCAGGGAATGAGAGTAAATACATTGTCAGCAACTGTCTGTTACCAAAAGAATTGAACCCTTTTCCTATTACTTTTCCTCCTTCATAAAGGCCAATACTAAGTGATGAATACTATTATGAGCAACCTTTTTGAATCTAAAATGACCCATGACACTGAAACAAGAAGTATAGTTTATTCTTAATTTTAGTAATAATGACATATCACTTGTGCTTTGCCATTTCTAAGATATTTCACAATTTCAAACCACAGGGATTTAAGGCCCATGAGTTTAGAGATAATTGTTTACTGTATTTCCTTCACTGTTTTTCATTAATTGCTATCCAGTTGTATGATAGATGTTTAGTAAATATGTAAATGAGCCTTAAAATAACCTGTTGGGTGCAGATCTGGAAAGTATTATAATTGTTACCCGTTTACCAAGGAAAAACTCAGCTTCCAGGACATTTTATGAGTTGCCAAAGGTCTCTCTGCTGGTAAGTAGTAGAAACAATATTTGAAAACAGTGGTTTGTTCTGTTTTGTTGTTGTTGGAGTTTTTTGTTTGTTTGTTTGCCTGTTTTGATGCCTTGTGGGGAGTGGCAACATGGAATTTTAGAGTAGTCTAGTTTGTGTTCATAAAAATCAGGTTCTTTGAGGCATAAATAATTAAAACCTATCCCATGAGAGAATAACAAGTTTTGTAGTCAATCTGTTTAATAGGAGTTCCTTCTTACTCTAGTCCATGTGACAGCTTTCAAACAAACAAAGACCATGGCATCATATGAAAAATGTTACATTATATTGTAGTTCTTTGTTTCTTTTGTTTTGAAACAAGATCTCATTGTGTAGCTCAGGCTGACCTTGAATAAATGATCCATATGCTTTAGTCTCCTGAGTCCAAAGATTACAGGCATTTGCTACCACACCTGAGTACAGTTTTTATTTATTGAACATCTACTTGTTGTAAGTCTTTAAATGTGTTTATTATCATTATTTATTATTATTATTATTATTATTATTTGTTTTTTGGATTAGAGTCTTTATATAAAATCCAATCTAGTCTACAGTTATATAGTTCTCATGTTTCATTATGTAGCCCAGAGTGGGATAGAACTTGCAATCCTCCTGCCTGAGCATCTGCCTCTTAACCACTGGCATTACGGGTGTGCCTGCCTTATGCCTAAATAATGTCTTTATAATTCCCATAAAATAGAGAACAAGTTACCAAACAGACCCGGTAATAGAAATTCAGAAAAACAAAATAATGTTTTCCTTCTCTTAAAATGATCACCAAAAGAATCCAACTAGAATATTGTTTCCATGTTAGAATGAACCAGAAAAGAGCAAATTCACTATCAGGAATTTTTAAAATTATATTTATTTATTACTTCAAGCTACATCTCCATCACAGCCCCCCGCAGCAATTCTAAGACAAGTGAAATGCCCCTTCCTATATCTATGGTCACTGAGCTACTGCCTCCACGTGGATGTCCACTGATCTGCTGTTTTCCACCCTTGGACTTCTGAAAAGGATGCTATTGGCACTCTACTACAAGGACAACAGAATGAGGCCTTTCATTAACAAAAGGTCCTTGCCTTCCCTGATCAAACACATAGTAATTTTATACAAAGACTGATAAAATGGCATTTTATCACCACACAGTTGAAAATTTGGTACAATTAAATTACCTTTTAAGATACTCAAAATTGGGTTTCAAGATAGTGGTGACTGATATCTGTATGGTCTGAGCAGTGAGAAATTCATCTTGGTCACTGTGGAACTATTCTGGTTCTGTGAATCTGAGAGACAAAAGGCTCTCCTGGGTTCCCCCAGTGAAATCTGGGGCTAGCTAAGTCCCTGTGCTGGGCACTTAGGCATCAGGAATGACCATAGGAACATGAGCCCAGGTCTTTGTTTTGGGAGGAGTTCTTGGGTCTGAGCGAAATAGGGGCCCAGCTCACAGCCTTAACCTATGGACAACTGCCCTCTCTGACTTCCTGAGTCCCAGCTTGCACACAGTTGTTCCTGTTCCCACAAGAGGAACAGCAGGTCCACGGGAGCAATAAAATCAGTGGGAGATTCTTTCCAGGATTCCAACACAGTAGTTACCAGCTCACTCTAAACCTTATCAGCAGGAGTTCAATCTAAGTTGTGGCAGAGTTGTCCTGAGTTGCAGTGCTGTTGACTGGGGGACACAGACTCCATCTCTGTCCCTTCCACTATGAGTACACACCCCTGAGCCAGGAATCCAGGCTGCAGCAATGGAAGGTCAGGCTCTGGGAGCAGTCCTGGGTCACTGTGCTGCTGGCTGAACAGCACAGGCTGCCTTGGGTCACTGTGCTGCTGGTTGAGCCACACAGGCTGTGTCTGTGATTCCTAGGTAACTGCAAGAGCCTACCTGCCAACACTGGACATTCAGGCAACAGGAACAGTTGGATTCAGCCTGGTGTGACACTGAGGGGATGTCACACTGGCTTGAGCCTTCCAGTCTGTGGTTCCACCAGCCTTACTTGGGAGACTGGTCAGATCTCAGGACCGTGCATGTTAAAGAACCACTCTCCACCCCAACCACCGACATGTGAGCCCAATTAGGATACAGCAAGAAGAGGTGAGTTGTGGGTAAATGAGATGCAGCCTCCATCACAAGGCCCTACCTACCATCCTGTGGAGGGATAAGGTCACCAAGAACATATGGCCTCCAGACAAAAGCTCTTTCCTTGGTGCCACGTCCATAAGGCACAAGGAACAATCAGCCAACTTCAAATACAACCAGATGGCTAAAGGTCACAAAAAGAACAAAATCGACAAAATCCAGGGAAATATGACACTAACAAAACCCAGTACCAACAAAATCCTTGTACAACAAGCCCTGGCCATTCTAACACTGCTGAAACACAAGAAAATGAAGACAAATCTATACTTATAAAAATGATAGAGGCCTTAAAAGAAGAAAATTAACCCCTTAAAGAATTTAAGGAAATTACAATCCAACAGATGAAAGTAATAGAGAAATTCTTTAAAGAAGTCCAGAAAAACAAAAGCAAAAAGGAAAAGGAAAACGATAAAGCCATTAAGCAAATACAGGCAAAAGCAAGCAAACTAGAGAAAGAAATGAAGAAAATGGTTCAATACCTGAAAATGGAAATGTAAGCAACAAAGAAAACACAGCCAGAGACAATCCTGGAGGTAGAAACTCTAGAAAAGAGAATAGGAACTACAGACACAAGCATCATCAACAGGATAAAAGAGATAAAAGACAGGATCTCAGGCATGGAATATTCAAAGAAATTGATACATCAGCCAAAGAAAATGAAAAAAAAAACTAAATTCCTCACTTAAGAATTCTAAGAAATCAAGGACTCAATGAAATGACTTTTCACATTTTTAAATGAAACATTACTAAAGCTGAAACTACACATTGACCCCACATATTAATAATGGGAATTTTCAACAACACACTCACAACAATGGACAGGACATTGAGGCAGTAACCAAACAGAGAAATAATTAAACTAACAGAGGTCATGAGCCATATGGACCTAATAGATAGCTATAGAATGTTTCACCCAAATGCAAAAGAATATACCTTCTTCTCAGCAACTCACAGAACCTTCTCCAAAACTGACCATATAGTCCGTCACAAAGCAAGCCTCATCTGATACAAGAAAATTGAAATAACACCTTGAACCTTATTGCATCACAATGGATTACAGCTGGACTTCCACAACATCAGAAATAACCACTGGGTCAGGGAACAAATAAAGAAAGAAATCAAAGATTTCCTAAAATTCAATGAAAATGAAGACACAGAGCTTGGCAAGATGGCAGTGATTAGCGCAGACACATTCTGATCATCAGGAAGACCGACTGGACCACCACAGGGATATACTCCTGCTGAACAGCAGTTTGTGAGTGGCAAGCTTATCTGGGCTTGCCCAGCAAAGACAGGGACAATAGAGAACTTTGTACTGGGGACATATAGACACTGGAAGAACAGAGACTTCAGACACGGGAAACTGAGCACTCCTTCCTGGGAGATAGGTCACTTCCCACCACAGTGGAAGAGCCAGTTGATTAGATCTTTCCAGGATGCCAACTGGCAGATTTGACCTCCAAACAGAGGTCCTTCTCAGTTTCCTGAGTCCACAGATTCTGTGCAGGCTTCCTGACACCCAAAAGAAGACCAACAGAGACAATAAGGTAAGACTGAGGTTGATTCTCCCTGGGCTTTGCAACATGGTGACATCTGGCTGACCGGAAACTGGGGGATCAAGCTAATAGGCACTGAACTTCCCTGAACCCAAGCACACTGTGTACAAGATATAGACTACATATTGGAACTCCCTACACCCCCCCCCCACCTCAGCTAGTACTCCCCTGAGCAGTCAGGGTACAACATCTACATCTCAGCCCAGAGCAGTAAAGCAGTTCTGGACTATCGTGTGCTGCCTGAGTAAGTGGCTGCACCGGATGCCAGAGCTTCTGACAGAGAGGCACAAGTTGATCCTGAGATCCCCCTGAGAGTAGTTTGGAAGGACCATAACCACAGTTATGACACTCTAGCTACAGGGAAATTATTAGAAGCCCCATCTACCCAGGAAGGCTCCTCTGGAACAAAGCACTTCTAGCAGGGAAAAGGCAGCTGAGATTCCCCCTGAGTCCAAGTGCTGTTGATGCATGTGAACTCCATATTGGCACTCCCTGCCCACGCCCACTTTGACAGGGCAATCAGTCTATAGCCTCAGTCCATAGCATCTCTATCTGGGTCTGGAGCAGTAAAGAAGTTCTGGACCATTGTGTGCTGCCCCAGCAAGTGGGCAGCACTGGACCACAGAGCTTCTGACTGAGAGACACAGGTTGAAATTGAGATTCCCATGAAAACAGCCTGGTAGGACCACAACCACGGTCCTGACCACAGTCCTGATGCCCTAGCTACAGGGAAACTGCCAGAACTCACACTGGCTCAGGGTGACTGGACTGGAGTACAGTGATTTTGGCCAGGAAAAGGCAGTTGAGCTTCCTCAAATCCCCCTGAGAGCAACTTGGGAGGACCATAATCATGGTTCTGACCAAAAAGCCGCAGGGCACCTGCAGTTCTAGCCTACAGACTTTGGCCTGCCATCCCCCACCTACATCACTAGGATAACTAGCTGGTTCTCAGAAACCTGCAGATGGGAATAACACATCCCACCCCAACCCCTGACCTCCATTACCAATTGGGACACAACAGGGAGGGGTCAGCTGTGGGAGGCCCACTGAGAACCAGCCCCCAGCACAAGGCCCCATCCAGGCTGTGGAGAGCTACAGATCACCAAGATTATGCAACTTTCTACCATACCATAGCTCCCTCCTTGTCACCAAGCCCAAAAGGCACCAGGAACAAAAAACTAAGGACAACCAGGTGGCTAAAGGCCAGCAAAGGAACAGAACTGACAAAAATCAGGGAAATATGACTGCAACAAAATTCAGCTATGCTAGTACAACAAGTCCTGACCATCACACCACAACTGAAACACATGAAAGTGATGACAAATCTATACTTAGGAAAATGATAGAGGCCTTACAAGCAGAAAATAAATCCCTGAAAGAATTTAAATAATCCACAATTTTACAAATGAAAGCAATGAAGAATTTCATTAGAGACCTCCAAGCTAACTCAGTCAAACAACAAAGGGAAAGAGAAAAGGCTATGAAGTATTTGAAAGATTTGCAGACAAAGACAACCAAATTGGGGCAGGAAATGAATAAACAGTTCAAGACTTGAAATTGAAAATGGAAGCAATAAAGAAAACACAAGCAGAGATAATGCTGGAGGTAGAAAACCAAGGAAAGAGAATAGGAACTACAGACAAGAGTACCAAAAATAGGATACAAGAGATGGAAGACAGAATCTCAGGTGTGGAAGACTCAATGAAGAGTCCAGTACTACAACCAAAGAGAATGAGAAATCTAAAAAATTCCTCACCCAAAACATCCAAGAAATTGAGGACTCAATGAAAGATGGAATTTAATAATTATAGGCATAGATGAAATAGAAGACTCCCAACTCCAAGGTTCAGAAAACATTTTCAAGAAAATCATAGAAGAAAAATTTCCACACCTAAAGAGATGCTAGTAAATTTCCAAGAGGCATACAGAACACCAAATAGATTAGAGCAGAAAAGAAATTCCTCTCATAATAATAATTAAACTCCAAATGTACAGAACAAAGAAAGAATATTAAAAGCTGTAAGAGACAAATGTCAAGTAATATATAATGATAGACCCATCAGAATTACACCTGACTTCTCAGAAACTTTAAAAGCCAGAAGGGCCTGGGCAGACTTCCTACAAACTCTAAGAGAACATAGGTGCCCGCCCAGACTACTATATCCAGCAAAACTTTCTAGCAACATAGATGGAGAAAACAAGATATTTAATGACAAAACCAAATTTAAACAATATATATCCACAAATCCAGCTCTGCAGAAGATCCTAGAAGGAAAATTCTAGCCTAGAGAAGATAACTACACCCAAGGAAATACAGGAAATAAAAACTCCACTTCAGGGAAACCAAAAGAAACACACAAACCAACAACTACGACCTCTGTAAAAATAACAGGAAATAACAACCTATGGTCATTAATATCTCTCTTTTTTTTCTTTTTTTTTTAAATACTTTATTTTTTTTCTTCAAGTTACATCTCAGTCACAAACCCTTCCCTATTCCCCCTTCCTATCCTGCCCTTCCACCTTCTTCCCCCCAGCAGTTTCCCCTTTCAGTCCAACAGATGTTTCCTTCTCTTATAACAATAAATACTATACAAAACAACAGATATAAATATGCCACATTTATGAGAATTATATGGCCCAGTATACCTTCCCAATGTCCAGTTTATACATATTTGGACCCTGACTTTAACATTCTACTATCTAACCATCTCCATGAGTTTAAAGGTCTATATCTGACTCAACATTCATACTAACTTGCAACACAATTTTAAGAGTATCTTCTTAGATCCATAACACCCTCTTGATTCCTAAACAACTCAAAATTTAACTATGAGACTCTAGCTGTCTATTCTTCTACCACCTCAGAGACCTGAGAGGGATAAATATATCTGCTTATATAGGAAGTGCAGGGACTGCAGCTTCCAAAACTAAGAAATGACATACCAGTGACTGCCTGGACAGTTCCCATTTTCTCTCCATACATTCCTGCATCAGTCTTCAGCCTTTGGGTCCTGTTTCTCTGACAGACATTTGTTGTAGAGCAGGGATTATGAAGGACTTACCTACCCTGTCTTGGCAGAGTTAGGCTGTCGACTTCCCTGCTACCAAGTTTTGTCCTTTTTGGACAGCAGTCTGTCTGCAGTTGGAGCAAGGGGTTTTTTCATGCTAAGAGATAGGCTTGCCACTAATTCAACCATCTCACACTGGAGATTCTTCGATGCTTATCTTCTACTTGGAGTAGAATAGGGGGTGCTGTCAGGAGCTGATATGTCTCGATATCAAAAAAAAAGAAAATCTGAATTTAAGATAACATCTTTGAATGCTATATTCTGCTGATCCCTTGGGGTTTTTGAAGATGCCCTATCCATCTCTTGTATTTAGATAAGCAAATGTTGCTTGTCTCTTAACAACTTGATTACTGGGTAGTTTAGAGAATATCTGTGATAGACTGGAGATGGTTAGATAGTAGAATGTTAAAGTCAGGGGCCAAATATGTATAAACTGGACATTGGGAAGGCATACTGGGCCATTTAACTCTCATAAATGTGGCATATTTATATCTGTTGTTTTGTATAGTATTTACTGTTGTAAGAGAAGGAACCATCTGTTGGACTGAAAGGGGAAACTTCTGGGGGGAAGAGGGTAGAAGGGCAGGATAGGAAGGGGGAATAGGGAAGGGTTTGTGACTGAGATGTAACTTGAAGAAAAAAAAATAAAGTATTTAAAAAAAATTAACAAAATAGACAAACCCTGAGCCAAACTAACTAAAAGGCAGAGGGAAAATACCAAAATCGACAAAATCAGAAATGAAAAGGGGAAAATACCAACAGACAGCAAGGAAATCCAAAGAATCATTAGGTCTTACTTCAAAAATCCATATTCCACAAAATTTGAAAAGTTAAGTGTAATGGGTAATTTTCTTGATAGATTCCATATACCAATGTTAAATCAAGATCAGGTTAACATTTAAACAGTTCTATAAGCCCTAAGGAAATAGAAGCAGTTCATTAAATGTCTCTCAACCAAAAAAATCCCAGGCAAGATGGTTACAGCACAGAATTCTACCAGACATTCAAAGAAAAGCTAATACCAATACTCTACAAACTCTTCCACAATATAGAAACAGAAAGAACAATGCCAAACTTATTCTATGAGGCTACAGTCACCCTAATTCCTAAACCACACAAAGACCCAACAAAGAAAGAAAATTTCAGACCAATTTCCCTCATGAACATTGATGGAAAAATAGTCAATAAAATACTTGCAAACTGAATCCAAGATCACATCAAAAATATCATAGACCATCATCCAGTTGGCTTCATCCCAGAGATGCATGGGTGGTTCAACATACAAAATTCCATCAACATAATCCACCACATAAACAAGCTGAAAGAAAAAAAAACCACATCATATTCTCATTAGACTCAAAAAAAAAAAAACCTTTGACAAAATCTAACACCCCTCCATATTAATCATCCTGGAGTGATCTGGCATACAAGGAGCATACCTAAACATAGTAAAGGCAATATATAGCAAGACTATAGCCAACATCAAATTAAATGGAGAGAAACTTAAAGTGATTCCTCTAAAATCAGGGACAAGGCAAGGCTGTCCACTTTCTCCGTATCTTTTCTAAATAGTACTTGAAGATCTAGCTAGAGCAGAGAGACAACTAAAGGAGAACAAGGGGATACAAATGGAAAAGGAAGAATTCAAAGTATCCCTATTCACATATGGTATGATAATGTACCAAGGTGACCCCAAAAATTCTACCAGAGAACTCCTAAAGTTGATAAATCCCTTCAGCAGTGTGACTGGATACAAAATTAATTCAAAAAAATCAGTAGCTCTTCTTTACACAAAAGATAAATGGGCCAAGAAAGAAATTAAGGAAACAATATCCTTCACAGTAGTCACAAATAGTATAAAATACCTGGGGGGAACTCTAACCAAGCAAGTGAAAGAACTGTATGACAAAAACTCAAAGTTCCTGAAAAAAGAAATTGAAGAAGACATCAGAAGATGGAAAGTTCTCCCATGTTCATAGGTAGGTAGGATCAACACAGTAAAAATGTCATCCTGCCAAAAGCAATATACAGATTAAATGTAATTCCTATCGAAATAGCAATACAATTGTTTTTTTTTTACAAATCTTGAAAGAAAAATTATCATCGTCATGTGGAAAAAAAAAACCCAGAATACCTAAAACAATCTTGTACAGTAAAAAAAAATTTCTGAAGGTATCACCATCCCTGATTTCAAGTTATAATACAGAGCAATAGTAATTAAAACAGCATAGAAACAGACCAATTGATCAATGGAATTGATTCAAAGACCCAGAATTAAACCCACAGTCCTACAGTTACTTAATTTTTGACAAAGAAGACAAAACCATATAATGAAAAATGGAAAACATCTTCAACAAATGGTGTTGGTCTAACTGGATGTTAAAGTGTAGAAGAATGTAAATAGATCCATATATATCACCCAGCACAAAATTCCAGTTTAAGTAGATCAAAGACCTCAACACACTAAATCTAATAGAAGAGAAGAAAAATTGGGGAAAAGCCTCCAACTCATTCACACAGGAAACAAATTCTTGAACAGAATACCAATAACTCAGGCTCTGAGACCAACAATAAATAAATTGTGAAACTGAAATCTTCTGTATGGCAAAGGACATGGTCATTAGAACAAAATGGCAGCCTACAGATTAGTAAAAGAAAAGTAAAACCAACCCCACATCCAACAAAGGGCTAATATCCAAAATATATATAAAGAATTCAATAAAGTATTTAAATAAAAAAAAAGAATTCAATATGTTAAACACCAACAAACCAAATAATCCAATCAAAACTTGGGGTAAAAAGCTAAACCAAGACTTCACAACAGAGAAATCTTTAATGGCTGAGAGGCACCTGAAGAAATGCTGAACATCCTTAGTCATCAGGGAAATGCAACTTAAATTGACTCTGAGATTCCATCTCACACCTGTCAGAATGGCTAATATCAAAAACTCAAGTGACTACACATGCCGGTGAGGATGTAGAGAAAGGGGAACACTCCATCACTGGTGGGAGTGCAAACTTCTACAAACACTTTGGAAATCAATCTGGCAATTTTGCAGAAAAGTTTCTCAGAAAACAAAGACCAGCAGAAGCAACCGACATAGGTCCCTAGATGCTTACAGGGACTGAAATGCCAACCAAAAAAAAAAAGCATATATAGACTGGACCGAGGTACCTACACATATATAGATGATAAGCAGCTTGGTCTTCTTCATGCAGATCCCTTAGAAAGATGAGCTGGTTGGGCAACTATCTCTGACATGGACTCTGTTGGACTCTGTTGGACTCTGTTGCCTGTGAGTGGAACACCTTACCCTAGTTGGACAGCCTTGTTGGCCCCACGGCAAGAGAAAGCTCTTAGCTCTCATGTGACTTGATGAACTGAGGTGGTCAATATGTGGGGGGACTCTTCTCATAGGAGGAGAAGGAAATGGGGAAGAAGGGGAAGAGGATGGAAGGGTGGGACTAGGTGGGGAGGAGGGGGAGCTGCAATGGGATTGTAACTTGAATGAATAATTTTTAAAAGATATCCAAAATTGATGGCATGGGTAATGGAAGCTAACCAGGCTACTCTGGCTCATGGAGTGTGTGGCAAGCACCACTGATATGAGCAAATATGTGATGGAGTGATGCAAAAGATAGGAAAAACACAGTGGAACATGCTCTGTGAAGAGAGGCAGAACCAGAGACGGAGGACAAGCTGATGTGAGTGGCCTGCACTGCTTGCTAATTGAGTCTTTGGTAAAATCTGGGTCCATGCTGGCACCAAGATCTATTGCAGCCCAGGTCTATGTTGATGTCTGTGGCCCCTGTTACCAAAGAACGTCATGAAGTCATGCTGATGTCCACAGGCTGTGCTGCCACCAGGGGACCATACTGACCTGAGGCCATGGTGATGTCTAGATCCATGCTGCCACTGAGGGTCATCTTTGGGTCTGAGGTCCTACTGAAGCCAAGGGGCATATTCATGGTGGATGCTGTGGCCAGAAACTATGTGGAAACCCATGATCCATGTTCCCACTGGCTGTAAATTAGAGCAAGGAAGCTACTTTAGCAGTGATGACTGCAGACACACAGTTGAGAAAAAGGGACTTGGAAGGCTTGTGTGACAACCTCTACCTCCATCATACCCCACCCCCTATCATATCCCCACCCCCTAATACACACAAAAGTAGCAGCCTAAATAGGAACTCATTAAATCAACTCTTGTTTTTGTTTTTTTTTAACATTTATTTATTAATACAAGCTACATATCAATAGAAGTGGGATAAGGATGCTGAAGTAAGCTCTTGATGGCTTCTGGCAGGGGTGCAGGAAGGAAGGACTCAGTTCTGTTTAAGGACAAGGCTAATGAAGGTTTGATTATGCTCCAGTGAGTATTGGACTTGCTTTTTTTTCTTTTTTTTAATTTAATTTTTTGTGTGGGGGGGTGGGAGGAGAGTTGACGTAGAAGGACTGAGAAATGAGTGGGATCGGGGTGCATAATTAGAAATTCCCAAAGAATCAGTAAAAATAACATGTTGAAAAAAAAGATGCCCAAAAGTATGCCAATTACCCTCCCATATTCAGTTGGCATCATGTTTCAACTCATGGGAGAGGACTTTCAGAGAAGGTATGGTCTTTTCAGGTTAGGAATCTGCACACACATAGAGACATTTGTCCCATCAAATAGGTAGAGGATATGGAGAAAGGCCCTTGTCCATTCACATTTTGAAGTCTCTGAATAAAAGAAGTCTCCGCATGAAACCATATATGGTGCCACTTTGGATCAGAGTAAACATTCTCTGGAATGAGTTCTGTGTTTGTTTTCCCCATCTGTTATGAAACAATCACATTTGAAAACACATTAAAAATGAATTCCTGCTCTAATCTTATTGAAAAGTATAACAAAAAGTTCATATTACAACCTAGTCCATAGGAAATCCCTATAATAGCATTGTATAAAGATTTTTAATACAATATTTCACTTGTGTTTATATTATTTTGGTATAATATATATCAAATCTCTTAGTGACCTCCATTCCCATTGGCCTGATCTGCTTTTACAGAAATTACTTATCCCTACTTCAGCCACATTTACATATTCTAGTCATTACATTGTTTTCAATAGTTATTTTATCTCAGGGGTCTTGAATACTCTGAAGGAGATACTGCTGAAGGCTATATACTAGTCACTGTAGGTATTCACTAAAAGTAGTCTAATTTTTTGAGTTGCTGAAAGATTCATTGAACACCATAGAGATAGTATATGACCTATAAACAGAAATTTAAAAATTGGAGATATCAACAAGCCAGACTCTTCTTCCCTTTGCAGAAAAAATACACCAGTATGTTATGCAAAAACAATGTCTTTTTTGGTCCTTATGAAGAATCTTTGACCCACACAGTTTTTTTTTTTAAATAACAGATATTGTCTAGTGCTCATGAACCATATATTTTCCTCTCTTTATGCAAACTATTTGTCTTTTGCCCCTTTTCTGTTAGGTTGCTTTTTTTTTTAAACCAATTTATTTTACATTCCAATCTTCATTCACCTCCCTCCTCCCAGTTCCACTCTCTCACCCACTTCCCCCAAATTCCCCTCCCCTACCCAGTACCAACCCACTTTGGAATATCAAATCTCATTAGCACTAATTGCCTTCCTTTCCACTGAGTCAAGACAAAGCTAGGCAAACAGAATCTAGAGGGAGGCAACCTTATCCAAGTCAGAGGTAGTCCCTGTTCCAATTGTTAGGGGATCCACTTGAGTACCAAACAGCACATTCACTTCATATGTGTAGTGTACCTAGATCCATGCATATTCTTTGGTTTTTGGTTCAGTCTCTATGAGCCACCTTGTGTTCCAGTTAATTGGCTATGGGGGTCTCCTTATGGTGTCTTTGATCTCTCCAGCTCCCTCAAACCTTTCCCTGACTCTTCCTCAAGACTCCCTGATTTTCATCTATGTTTGGCTGTGGGTCTCATCTGTTTCCATTTTCTGATGGATAAAGCTTCTCAGATGGCAGTAATGTTGGGTTCCTGTCTGGATCTCTTTCTTCATCCACTTCCCATGTCCATTTTATTTCCCCTACTTAGAGGGATTCAAGGATCATCCCTTGTGTCCTCCTTGTTACTTAGCTTCTTTGGGCCTGTGGATTGTAGCATGGTGTCCTGTACTTAATAGCTAATATCTGCTTATAAGTGAGTAAATACCATGGGTGTTTTTTGGGTCTGTTTTATCCCACTCAGGATGATCTTTTCTGGTTCCACTCATTTGCTTACAAATCTTATGATATCCTTGTTTCTGATTGCAGAGTAGCACTCCATTTTATAGATGTACCACAATTCCTCCATTCTTTGACTGAGGGACATCTGGGTTGCTTCCAATTTCTGGCTATTACAAATACAACTGCTATGAACATAGTTGAGGAAATGTCTGTATGGTTTGATGATGCATACTTGGGGTATATGCCCAGGAGTGGAATAGCTGTGTCTTGAGATAGAACTACTCCCAGATTTCTTATAAAGTGCCAGATTGATTTCCAAAGTTGTACAAGTTTGCACTCCCACCAGCAATGGCGAAGTGTTCCCCTTTCTCCACATCCTCGTCAGCATGTGCAGTCACTCGAGTTTTTGATCTTAGACATTCTGACAGGTGTGAGATGGAATCTCAGAATCGTTTTGAGTTGCATTTCCCTTACCACATAGCTTTTTTTAAAATTTATCTCATATATGGTAAGATGTAGCTGCTTATTCTAGAGTCAACTGCAGAGAGCTTGTAATCAATCATAAAGGATAAGCTTTTGTTACATTCACTTAGTTGATCAAGCTCAACTTCTTTTTTTAAGATTTATTTTATTTTATTTTATTATTTTTATTATATGTACAGTATTCTGTCTTCAGGTATGCCTGAAGGCCAGAAGGGGGCACCAAATTTCATTATAGATGATTGCGAGCCACCATGTGGTTGCTGGGAATTGAACTCCGGACCTCTGGAAGAGTAGTTAGTACTCTTAATCTCTGAGCCACCCTCCAGCCCCAAGCTCAACTTCTTTAAACTCCAAGGATTTTAAAATATTGTCAACATTCAACTCAGTTTTCCTAAGACAGAATTTGTCATTTCAGTGAGCCAGTTTAGAAAACAATTACAAAACTTAATGAAGAAATTTATTTTGAGAATTTATCTTTGACTTCTTAGAAAAAAAGTAAAGCCTTATGACCCATGCAAGTAACTGGGACATGGTATCAGGGAAACAATAGAGGCTTCACACCATAAACACCTTACAAACCCCTGGATTGTTTTTAGTGAACTCAGTACAGGGGCTGACTTCTTAATCATAGCTTCTTCACCTGCTAGTAATACATTTATGTTAAAATGTCATCATGTATAGCAGAAAATAAAAGTCTCCCTTTTAAAATTTTCATTCAAAAAATAAAAGTCTCCCTCTTTTATTCAAAAACTATTCTTTTTAGTTTTTTGAAATTATAATATAATTGCATCATATTCCTCTTCCCTTCCCTCCCTCCAAGACCTCCTATGTAGTTCCCTCTTCAAGTTCATGGCTTCTTTCTCCTTAAGTATTGCCTATCTATCTATCTATCTATCTATCTATCTATCTATCTATCTATCTATCTATCTATCTACCTGTCTGTCTGTCTGTCTGTCATCTATCTATCTATCTCTATGTATCATGTGTCTATCTGCCTATCTATCTTCTATCATATATCTATAATATATCATTTACCTACCTATTATCTATGTATCTATGATCTATCATCTGTATTTCTATATTCAATTATCACTCAGTATGTATAATGATAATTGTATGTATATGTTTTCAAGGATAGCTTCTCTCCTCTCTTCTCAGTCTTCCTTTCACATTCCCCTCCCCCATTCATTCTTCTTCTCCTCAGAGAAGTGGTGGACCCTTTGGGTAACAACCTACTGTGGTCCACAAAGTTAAACCAAGATTAGACCCATCCTCTCCCACTGAGGCCAGACAAGGCAGCCCTTCTGGGGGAAGGGATCCAAAGGCAGGCAACAGAGTCAGAGAGAGCCCCTGTCCCAGTTGTTAGGGGACCCACATGAAGACCAAGTTGAACATCTGCAATTTATGGGTAGGGCCCTAGGTTAAGCCCATGCATGCTCTTTGTTTGGTGGTTCAGTTTCTGTGAGCCCCCATGGGCCCAGGTTAGTTGGCTCTGTAGGTCTTCTTGTGATGTTCTTGACCTCTCCAGCTCCCTCAATACTTTCGTCTACTCTTCCATAAGATTCTTTGAGCTCCACCTTTATTTGGCTGTGGGTCTCTGCATCTGTTCCCATCAGCTGCTGGAAGAAGCCTCTCAGAAGACAGTAATGTTAGGCTCCTGTCTGCAAGCCTAGCAGAGTATCATTCCAATTAATACTGTCAGGGGCTGACTCTCTCCCATGGGATGGGTCTCAAGTTGGACCAGTCACTGGTTGGTCATTCACTCAACCGCTGCTTCATATTTATCCCTATATATTTTGTAGGCAGGACAGATTTTGGGTCGAAGGTTTTGTGGGTGGCTTGGTGTTTCCATACCTCCACTGGAAGTCCCACCATGAATTGCATCATTCAGTTATTTGTTTGTAGTTTTCTTGATTTTTTTTTTTTTTTTTGGTTTTTCGAGACAGGGTTTCTCTGTTTAACAGCTCTGGCTGTCCTGGACTTGCTTTGTAGACCAGGCTGGCCTCGAACTCACAAAGATCCGCCTGCCTCTGCCTCCCAAGTGCTGGGATTAAAGGCGTGCGCCACCACCACCGGGCGATTTTTTTTTTTTTAAGGTAAGCATTTGAGACTATAAACATCCTGCTTAGGACTGCTTTTAATGTGTTCCAGGGTGACAGAGGATGGTTGAGGTGTTGCTTTGTTGTGTTTTCATTTTCATTTAGTTCCAGGAAAACTTTTTTCCCCCTTCGAGCCATCTATCATTCAGTACTGACTTACTTAAGCTATTTACAAAAGATTTATTTGCTGCCAATTTTGTTTTATTGCAAATGTTCAGATAGAATGGATAGTTATTTCAATCTTTTTTTTTTAATTTTAAAGATTTCATGCCCCACTGTGTAATTTATTTAGAGAAGCTTCCATGTATTTGGGTGGAAGATTTTGTTGCTTTCTGTTAAGTCCATTTGATGTAAAAAGTCATTTAATTCTGAGGTTTCTCTGTTTAATTTTTGTCCAGATTCCCAATTTTCTAGACTTATCTGAGGAAAAAATTGTGAATTAAAATCACCTACTATTTATCGTTGATGTTAATCTGTGTACATGTTTTATGAAATTGTGTACACCAGATTTCAGTGCATATATGTTTAAGATAGTAATGTTATCTTCATTAACTGTTTCCTTATTCAGAATAACATGATCTTTCTTGTCTATTCTGATTAGGTTGAGGTCTATTTTGTCAAATATTAGAATAGTGATTCCTGCTTGCTTTCTGGTACCCTATGATAGGAGTTCCTTTGTACATCCTTTACCTCCAAGATGGGTTTTAATTTTAAAGCTCTTTTTCTTATAGACAATAGAGAGAGTAAATTTGTTTCTTGATTCGAATAACCTTGTCTTTTCACTGAAGAATTGAGGCAATTGATATTTAATGCTGTTGTTGGAATATGTGTGTTAATTGTGGTTCTTGTGTTGCTATCTGTGTTCTCAATGGTACTTTGTGTTTTAGTAATTTTTGCTTTGTGTTTCTTTATTCAGCTTCTTGGCAATACTTATTTCTCTCTTCATCCTAAAATATAGCTTCCTGAATTTTCTTTAGTTGATTCTGTTAAATATAAGTTCTTGTAGTATAGTTTTCTCACAGTAAGCTTTTTTTTTTCTCCTTCAACTGTAAGGAATGGTTTTGCTGTTTAGTCCAGGTTGGCAATTGTGGTGTTCTATAACTTAGAATGCAGCACCGCAGGCTATTATGGGTTTCAAAGTTTTCACTGAGAAATCAGCTTTCTGATGGATTTTTCTCCATTTGTTACTTGTGCTATTTCTCTTGTAGCTTTCAATATTTTTTCTTTATTTTTGTATACTTAATCTTGTAACCATGATATACCATGGAATTTTTCATTTCTTGTCTTGTCCATTTGGTATTCTGTTTGTGTCTTATGTCTGTATGAGTGTGTATATCTTTGGTTTGGGGAATTTTTCTTCTATGATCTTGAGGAAGATCTGGTCTCATTCATTGACTTGGAATTCTTGTCTCTCATCTATACCTATAATTCACAACTTTGGTCTTTTCATGGTGTTCTGCTCTTCTTGTGTATTCTTTTCATGTTTTTTTTTCCACATTCTTTGTTTACTTTGTCTACATATTCTACTTTATCTTTGAGTCTGTATATTCTATCTTCTATTTGATTATTTTTTTTTTACTTGTAAGGCTTTCTTTTGAGTTTTCCAGTATGGCTATTAGGTTTTTCAGTTCCATATTCAGTTAAGATTGAATCCTTTTCTACCTTTCTATGTCTTTATTAAATTCCAATTTCAATTCCTGGATTGTCTTTGTCATTTCTATCACCTGTATATTTGTGTTTTCCTGCACATCATGCAGATATTTCTTCTCTGTAAGTTTCTTAAATTTCATTGAGATGTTTCTTTTTTTCTTATTTAAACTCTTTGAAATCGTTGATGAAGTTTATAATTATTCCCTGAAGTTCTGTGTCCTGTGGTTCATGTAGGTAATTCTCACTGTTGGGAGTGGTGGTATTTTTGTTTGTTTGGTTCATTTGGTTGGTTGAGGTTTTTGCAAAGGTAGGGATAGTACTCCTGTGATCATTCATGTTGTTTGTGATTTTCCAATGGTATCTGTACATGTGAACATCTTTTTAAAATTAGTTCTTTGTCTGACATGAAAAAAGCAGATTAGATCATAAAAGAAGAAGTACAGATTTCATTGTTCCTAAAGGTTGGATATACCTTAGCTGGAAAAAAGTAAGGTGTTCATCAGTAAATTGAATAATGAAGGATGTGCATTCCAGTCCAGCCCTACAGTATGAGGATAGATGTGGGGGTTGGAGGATGGTGTGTGATTGGGAAGAACACAATGACTACCTGGGTAGACCCTAGAGCAGTGCTTTGCTGTATGGCAAAGTGGATGTGGTGTGGAAGGGATCTGATGGTCAGGAGCAGCCTAGAGTTTGCAGTAGAAACTGCCTCCTGTTTGCTTGAAGTCTAGTCAAGTGTGGTCTTACTAGTCTGGAGTGCTGAATGTATGACCCTGGCTATCTATGGGGAGGTTATGAGTGTGTTTGGATGTGAGATCAGAAGGATTCACCCAGCTAGGTCCTAGAGAAGGGTGTGCAGAATGTGGTTAGGTGAAAAGGTTGTAAATGGTGTGAGAGGGTCTTATGTATCAGAGAAAGGCAGGGTGTAAGGACAGGTCCTGGCCAAAGCCTAGAGGGTGGTTATTTCACAAGCAGGGATGGTAAGAAAAGGCTAGGACACTGGATGTAGGAACTGGGCTGGATCTGGGAGCATGGGATGAGTAGTGTTTGGAGGCAAGGAACAGAAGGATATACTCAGCTAGATCCTGGAGAATGATGTGTAAAATTTATATAACTCCCCATTTTGACATCTCAGTATGTTACCCTGGCTGATCTAGAACTTGATATGTAGACAAAACTGGCCTTGAACTAACAGAACTATTTTTGCTTCAGACTAGAAATTGTGATGAAAGACATGTGTGGAGGCATGAGTAAGCATGGAACCCACAAACTAACAAATTTGAATGTTTGATCCCTAATTGGTGGAACTGTTTAAGGAAGAATTAGGAGATGAGGCTTAGTTGGAAGAGATGTCACTAGGAGTGAGGTTTGAGGTTTCAAAAGTCAATACCATAGCAAATCTCTCTCTCTGTCTCTATCTCTCTCTCTCTGCCTCTAACTTATGGATACAATATAAGCTCTCAGCTACTGCTTCCATGCCTATGTGTTTTCTACTTTGCTCCCTGCCATAATGTTCATGTACTCACCCTCTGAAACTGTAAGCAAGCTTTCTATTAAATGCTTTCTTTTATAAGTTGCCTGGTCATTGTGTCTCTGCACAGCCATAAGAAAACTTAGACAAAATGTGTCATCATACTTAGCCTAAAACTGTTTTTAACATCTTGGAACAATGACTCATTAATCTCTCAAATTTTAAAATTTCTATTTATAGGTCAAATTGCACCCCTAAAACATTCCATAGATCTGTCAACAACTAAAACAAAAAATGTTTAATTTTATTTTGTTTGTTTGATGTGTGTTTTAGCTTTCTTTGTACCACATGGGTTACTGCTATCAAAGGAGACCAGAGGAAGACAATGGATTGTCTGGAACTGAGGTTACAGACAGTAGTGAGCCACCATATAAGTCCTGGGAACCAACTCTGGGTCTTTTGAAAGAGCACCAAACAATCTTTATCACTGAGCCATCTCTTCAGTTCCTTGTCAGCCATATTGATTGAAGCATACCCTTCTCTCTTGATTCATCATGATTCTCAAACCAAAGACATCGAATTTCACAACATTCCTAATGGGAGCCAGTATATAGAATGCCTTTCACTACACAATCATGCCATTCAAACTATAACTCTCAGAGTCTGTCAATGGTCTCAGAATATTCCTGAAATACAATATTGTTGGACAGAAATCCATATTCCATATCCAGGAACTGTGAATGAGATTATACCTTGATCCATGTAACTTGTGTGGTCTTAGACAAGTCAGTGACTCCTTTTGTGACTTGGTTTTCTCAGAAAATTGAATGAGTGAATGACTGAAACCATTTAAAGCTTTGAGTCAGATCCACTGTAAATTTACAAATTGTGGGTTCCCTTGTGGTATTGAAGTATGGAAGTTTTCTCAGTTATAAATATCATGAAGAAAATTAAATGACCTATAATACAATGAAACACAACAAACAAGAGTACAATGCACCAGTGTAAGATGTTGCTGTGTATCCTAGTGACTTCACTTTTGGCTGTTCTTGTGATTTCAAGTTGTGTTTGTGTGCACATTTACAAGCGCACACTTGCATTTGTGTTGGCTAACTCTTGTGGTTTGAATGTCAAATATCCCCTGTATGCTAATGTGTTTGAACATTTGCTTTCTAGATGGTGATGCTATGGGGAGAGTTTGTGAAACCTTTAGGTTTTGAGGCTTCACTGGAAGAAGCAGGCTTCTGTGATTGGAGTTTGAGGTGGTTTTGGTTTGTTTTAGTTTTAGTTTTCTGGAAGTGTTTTAGGTTTTGTTTTTCCTAGTTGCATTTTATTCCAGCCTTCTATTTCCTCATCTGTTTGAAGGTGTACAAGCAGTCACACATTCCCATCATCATGCCTTCCTTTCTAGAATGTACTGTATCCCATCTGATCATGAATAAAAATAAAACTTTCCTACTCTAATTTGTTTCTTGTTACTTCATTGGTCACAACAACCTGAAAATTATTAATCTTCTCACGTTGTAAAATCTGTTGCTTGCTAAGGTTGTAGTTAAAAATATTGGAAACCCTAATGCCAGTGTCTGAAGTGACTGATTCCAATGTTCTAAGCATGGGGCCCGCCTGTTAAGGAAGCCCCATACGGAATGGAATGGGAATGTGCATGCGAGCTCTGGCTGTAACTTAAATGTGCTTCCTTTACAGAGGGAGACCAAGGGACAGTTTCTTATTGAACACATCTGCAATTACTACAGCTTACTGGAGAAGGACTACTTTGGAATTCGCTATGTGGACCCAGAGAAGCAAAGGGTAAGAGCCAATCTTGATCCTAACCTATGGAGTTAAGGGAAAGCCCGGAATGTCAGGTACTTTGGGGTCCTTTCCAGAACCCTTATGGTACCTTTATTCTCATAGTACTTTGGGGTCCTTTCCAGAACCCTTATGGTACCTTTATTCTCATAGATTATTGGCATGAGAAATGAAACAGCTGGTGCCTGTGTGATTGGAAGATACCTGACGGGAAAGAATAAGAAAACAAAAGGGCTTTTCAAAAAGCTGGCATCACATAAAAAAAAGTAAGCATGCTCCCATGCTCTTTGAATTTAGACTTTGGAAACCTCCTCAGAGTAGTATATAATTCAATTATGAAGAAACACCACCAGCTCCATAAGAACCTATTGGCAGAGGTGGGGAATGGGCCTGGTAGAAGGAGGGTTTCTTCTGTATGGAGCGATGGGAATGTTTTAGGTCCGATGTAGGTGATGCTTATTTAACACAGTCAATGCCACTGAAATGTACATTAAAAATGGTTCATTTCACATCATTTGGAAGAGTCTTTTGGGTAAGATGTTGAATCTCTATGTGGAAGCAGGCAAGAGAAGCTTGAATGTTTCCTAGCAGCAACACATGGCTTTATGGAGGTCACTAGAAACCAGAAAATGCTTCCCTTCACACCCAGTGGCATTGCACAAACAGTAAGTTTGACTGCCAAGAACTGTATTCATAGTTAGAGATGATAAATAGCATCTGAAGGCAGTGAAATAGTGCCTAGATCGAGTGTGTGTGTGTGTAAAAATAATCAAACAATAAGATGCCATCAGTTTGGGAAGGATTGATGGGACAGGAAATATGAGTAGGGCTAGAGGGAGTACAAGGAAGATAAGAAGTAATGTAATTATATTTTAATTTTTTATAAAACAGGATTAGATTAATATTTTTCCAATAAATGTATATCACTATCAAAACTAACTCCAAATTTCAGATAGAAAATTAAAAAGGCATATCAAGGAAGTGGAACTGGAAAAGAAAAAGTAGTTGCTGTTTCAGTACCTGAATGATAGATTTCAAATTAAGTTAATCAGAAGAAATAAAGAACAGCTCTTGGTGACCTCGAACGGATGAAGAGACCAATGTGTATTGCAGATTGCAACTCTAAACATAGATATCCTAAACACAGTCCTCAGAACAGAATCAAATCTCTTTGTACAGCAAAGAGATGTAGTCCATGAGTGAAGAATGGATTGGTTAAAAAAAATCAACATAGAATATAGCTTGGGCTAGTATCAGAGAGACAAAGCAATAGATCTACCAAGGAGATAAAAACAGCATTCAGGAGAGTGATTTTGTTTTCTTATATCTGCCTCCATCCTGGTCTCTTTTCTCCCACACTACAGATATTCTTTATGTGCTAATACTTTTATTTTTTTCTATCGCCACTCAACTCTTATCCCCCAACAGTTGTTTCTTATTTAGTAAAGCAGACCAAGGTAATGGGCTGACACTACCCTATTGTTCATGCCGGGTAAGGTTTTGTACACACTCTTCCTCTGTCTCTTTTCTTTTTTATCTGTTTTTTCCTCTTATTTTTGCCATAAGCATTCCCCTTACTGTCATATAGTCAAAGCTTAGAGTCTGACCTTAATCCAATGTCTGAATGCATTTATTCATTTACTCTTTTTAATCTATCATTAACCAAAACTTCTCCATCTTCCTCCATTTTGCCTCGTTATTCTCACTCTTACATATGTCTTTCTCCTAATAAAAAATACTAATCATTAGCCTCATTGATATAGCTTATTCTGCTTCTCTTTGGATTTCCACTTATATACGTATTAACTAAAATGTTAACATATATGATATTACCAGAGTCCCTTGACATCTTAAATCAATAATTACTTTACAAGTGTCTGTTTTATAGTCACTCGCTACTGTATTATATGAGTGAGTTACCTATTGGATAGAAAATAATTGTAAGAAATAGTACTAAACCCACAGGGACAGACTGGGGATAGAGCCTTTTGCCTGGAAAACAAGACAGATAAAAATATCACCAAAACCATACTGTTTTTCTCAATATTTATTAGTTGCTATGACCTTGTGTATCTGAAACAGTTGCAATGTTATTGATATACAAACCTAAGTAATTCTTATTTCCAAGTTCTCACATTTACTTAGGCTGGCCTCAAGTTTTTCTACATCCTTTGGCTTTAAAATTATAAGCACATAGCTCTGTTGTGCCATATCTGCATAATTTTGATTTGATATGATTTGATGTTTACATTTCTGTGGATCAATCTATGAGCCTTTTACATGCTAGGTACATATTTGAACACTGAGTTACAACCCACCCTGTTAAAACTACATAGCTTGAGGACTTGGAAAGATGTGATTTAGAAACATTACCTCATCTTGTTAGTAAGCTTTTGACCCACTAAGTAGTTGATACTCTGTTCCAATGGAAATGACAAATAGAATAATTTTATTTATGACTCTTAAAAGAATTATAATAAGGTGTATAAATGCTTGGCACATGGCATATATTGACTATGTGTTATATGATGTGCTCACTGTAAATTGATGCTATTGGATTTATACTTACTATGCTTTGACTAGATCCAGGTGAGTAATTAGAGGGATGGTTTAGCTCCTGCAGAACATATAAATGTTTATAACTTCTTTAAAGGTAAGGAGGCAACTACTAACAGTCTTCAGTGACACTTATTTATAGAAAGCTAACCATTTAAGAAAACCAGGTAATCAAGAGAAGCAAACTGTAATCACACCTTTTGTGTAGTTAGCGGATTACCTGTATCTCTCCTCAGCCTCTCTGATGGTAAATCATTTGTGGCATATTATTCTACCATATTAAAAAAAATCCACTATTTTTTTCCAGGATCTGGATAAGTTCCTTTCAGAATACATTTTTAAACAAGTAGCTGAATTTCATAACTCAAACTATTATTATTTTTGTTTTTTTTGTAAAGTGTACTAGAGCCCTCTTCTTATTTTTATACCCCATCCTATTCTCCAAATCTAAGCAAGAAAGATGATATTGTGCACTGGAGCTAATGAATATTCTAGCCACCATCCCAACCAAAGAAGAATTAGGCTACACCTAGGTTGTAGGTGGTTGTTTACATTTTGGGGTACTTGGTACTGGTGCCTCCCCTTAATATAAGTAAACACATCCCTGAGCTTTTTGTGTAGGAAGCTGGATAGCGAGCCTATTGCTATCTTATTAATGATGGTAAAACATCTTATCTATATCAGAACAATTTGCATTTCCTAAAAGCACCTTCAGGAGGACACAGAATGGAATAAACTATTGGGATGGTGGCAGGAAGCCAGATGGTATTATGTCCCACCACCTGCTCCTGCTATTGAAATATTGCTTCCTGCTGTTCTTCTTAGCATAATTGCTTCTCAGATGCTCATCACTGAGAATAGGAACGGAATCAAAGATTTAGGACAGCCCTGAACAGAACAGGATTTACTGCAAGCAGAAGTCCCTGCTTATAGATTTGCCTACTTAATAAATTTTATTTTATTTTTAAAGGTCAACAAGGGTTAAATATCACAATTTCAGAAGCTAGAGAGATTGCTCAGTAGTTTAAAGTGCTTGCTACTCTTACAGAGAACCTGAGTTTGATTTTCAGCATCCACATTGGGCAACTCACACCCACCCATAACTCCAGATTAAGGGCATCATATGCTCTTTTCTTGTCTCTGCAGACATATGCACTCACATAAACATGCACACAGAGACATAAGTACATAAATATAATTTAAAATAAAAATAATTATTTTTAAAAATTACAACTTCTTGGGTGCTTTGTGTGATCTGTACAGATGACTTGTTCTCCGAAGAAGTCTTAATCACTGGAGTCACATAACACGGAGTCTTGCCATCACATCTTTAAAGCTGGATATTTTAGTGGAACTGGTGTAACTATCCTCTTAGAGGTCCCACCCAGCAGCATATCAAAACAGATGCTGAGACACACAATCAAACATTAGATTTGGGGAGAATTGTAGAAGAGTGAGAGGAATAACAGAGGGATCTGAAGGGGTCAAGGACTCCACAAGACACCAACAGAGTCAACCAGCCTAAGCCCTTGGAGGCTTACAGAGACTGAAGCACCAACCAAAAAGCATATATAGACTGGACTCAACCCCCCCACATATATGTAGCTGTTAGGAAGCTTTGTCTTCATTCAGACCCCTTAGCAAGTGGAGCAGGGAGCTGTCTCTAACATGGACTCTGTTGCCTGTTTGTGGAACACTTTACCCTAGCTGGGCTGCCTTGTCTGTCTTCAGTAGAAAATGACATTCTTAGTCCTGATGCAACTTGATGGGCAGGGGTGGGTTGATAGTGGGTGGGGGCTCCCCTTATTTGAGGAAAAGGGGAGGAGAGAAAGGGGGAAGAGGTTGGAAGGGTGGGACCAGGTGGAGACGAGGGTGGGGGCTGAGATCTGAGATTGGGATGTAAAAGAAAGAAAGAAAGGAAGGAAGGAAGGAAGGAAGGAAGGAAGGAAGGAAGGAAGGAAG